>JABXES010008578.1:0-14199 GCA_013375695.1 Dictyostelium brefeldianum | reverse complement strand
AAATGGTAGTGATGGTAATAATGGTCTGTATGGTAGCGATGGTAGTGTTGAAAATGGTAGTGATGGTAGTAATGGGCTCCATATTAGAGTCTTGCCGTGCAATTGGTAATTCATATTCAACTGATTGATTACCACCGGTACTACTATTAAATTTATTAATTTCATCATTATAATCCAATGTGACAAAACATAAAGTTTCTTTTATATTTCTAATAATTTCCATACTTGATAATGAATCGAAATCATTTCCTTCTTTTTCATTTAATAAATATTTTAAATGTTTTGTTACATTTTTACCACCAATATAAATCCTGAATATACTATCTGTTAATATTTCACCATTATAAATTGGCACTGCGTATGTCATTTCATCACCAGATTCTAATACTAATCCTGTATTTCTACCAGTTGATTGTAATGATAATAATGAACTTGTTGCAATATGTATACCTTTTACATTAAATTTATTAAACATTATATTTTTAATTTTATCTCTATTTTCATTACTATTCAATGGATGATCTGATACCAATATATAATAATTACTTGTGTGCCCTAATACATTTAATAATTTAAAACAATGTTGCCATATTTTTTCAATTCCTTCCCAATCTACTATAACACCACATTCAATTGGATTTTTAATATTTAATAAAATTCTTTTTGAAAATGCTTCATTACCAACAAATACTGTATTATTATATTCTTCACTTTTACTTTTATCTTGAAATTTCAATTTACCTATAATTGATTGAAATATAAATCTTGGTTCTTCATCACCACTAAATCCAACTCGACAATATCCTGAACCACAATCAATTACAATTGTTTGTATATCTTCCATATCTCTGTATTTGTTTTATTTTGTCAGTTATTTGATGATAAATTTTATCGAAAAAAAAAAAAAAAAAAAAAAAAAAAAAAAAAAAAAAACCTCTTTCAAAAAAAAATAAAATTTTATATTATTCAAAACAAATAAAAACAATTTATATTATACATATAATAAAATTATTATATAATGTTAATTTATACTTTTATTTAGACCCAGTTTCCAATAAAATTCCAATGGAACGCAGATGTCATAAATATCTTTTTATTTCGAGCATGGGTTTTTTTATACCAAAACATTACTTTTCAATATTTTAACAATTAATATTTTCATCATCAAAAAAACAAAAACAGAAATAATAATAATAAAATGAGTAACAGTTTAAAAGAATTAATTCAAGATAAAAAAAATCAATATTTATCAAATTTTCCAATTAAAGATGATTCAGAATATAAAAAATGTATGTCACTGCCTCATTTACTTGTATTAAATAAAAAGATATCACAACATTATTAATACAACCATTATTATTACTACAAAAGTATTAGAATCATTTTTAATTAAAACAATTGAATCCTCACCAAAAAATTCATTAACATTTGAAGTTGTTTTTGATTTTGAAAGAAACGATGGTGGTTCAAAAATTTATATTAATGGTCAAGAACAAAACCATCAATTAGTCCAATTGTTTAACTCTATTAATTCAAAAAAACAATTTTTATCACTTCCACATAAAGTTCATTCAATTGCCAATGATTCACCATGTAAAGATTTAATGTCTGTCGAAAAATTAACACACAATTCTTTATTAATCACATTACTTTAAAAATACAAACATATAAATAAAATGTTACTTTATAATAAATAAACAATGTATTCCAGCACATATTAATTCTTTGTTTGAGGTTGGATCAAACACCAAAATATAAATAAATCACCTCTGTGTTATAAAAATTACCATTGTCACGCCATAACGAAAATTCTAGACTCTGGTAATATGGCAACCACGTAAAAGATAAAATATAAAATATAATTCGCCCTAATATCACCAAACGGATCAAAAAATGCAACTATATCCTATGAGCGAAAAGTTTGAAGAAATTTATAAAATGTTGATATCTACTCCAAAATTTTAATTTTGATTTATTTTTGATTTATTTTTTTTTTTTTAATTTTCAAAAAAATCACAAAATTAGTGGCGATAGTGCAAATAAACTATAGTTTACAAAACCTAAATTAATAATAAATACACATACACATATAACGCAATAACATTCATACAATTGTTTGAATAACTTATTTATATGTACACATTTAAATATTTAATTTGATTTTATCAAAATAAAAAAAAAATATAAAAATAAAAACGATTAAGACCGCTCTGGGAAATTTTAGTTTAAATTTAAATTTTATATTTTTATTACAAATATCTTTATATAAATCATAAGGTAAACTTCACACACCACCAATCACCATTAAACATTAATAATCAACACACAATAAAAATAAATTTTTTTTAACGGCAACAAATAAAAAAAAAACTAATCACACCACTGGTTTTCAAAAATTTGTAGGTCGGTAAATTTCAAATTTTTCTAAATTTCAAGGTTGCAACACCTCTTTATGTTTTTGGTGGGTTTTGTGTGTTTTTTTTTTCATTTTTTTTTTTAAATTTCCCAGTTCATAACACATACATTTAGAGAAGAAAGAGATATACACACAAATAAACGTACACACTCACAAACAAGTTGAAAGGTTAGTTTTCAATACTATTAATACTACCACCCCACTACTACCACTACACACAATATACAATAATGAATATATATTCATTACAAAGTAATCTCGAGATATCCAACAACACACTACAAATAAACAAAAGACTAAATAGAGCACAAGAGTTAATCTCACCAAATTTAACACACTTTTCTTTTTTTTAAAAAAAAACACACACTTTTGAAATTGTTTTATAATAAAACAGAAATTTAAAAAACACAAACAAACACACAATTTTGAAATTTAATTGTTTTATAAATTGACATTAACAAACACGCATTCACCACTCCCACACTCTTATATGACATATACATTATAATAATAAATAATTGTATTTGTTCACAATAAAACAAAAAAAATAAATTATTGCGTTTTACAATTATATAACAAAAAAATAGTTTATACACCACACCGTTTCCCATATACATATTTATTTATTTTTTGTTTTTTTTTTCTTTTACTCAATAATATCATAATAATTAATTTTCTTTTTCACTATTATCTTTTGTGTATAATTAAAAACCAAACAACCAAACAAACAAATCAGTATTACCATTTATATGGTATAAAATATAATAATATATAATTTGTATTATTATTTAGAGAGGTGGTAAATAATTTTATTTATTTATTTTCAATAAATTAATTTTTTTTCATATTTTTTTAAATTACAATAAATAAACAAAAAGACAATTTTTATTTTTTATTATCATAATAGTTTGTGTTTATTTAAAGAGAAAGAGGGTATATATTCATTTATTAATTTTTTTTGTTTTTTTTTATTTTTTTATTTTTTGTCATTCTATATAAATTTTTTTCATTTTTCATGTTTTTACAACTACACCTTTATTAACGGTCACTTTTTTTAATATTTCTTATAAAACAGATTTTTTTTTCATTTTTCATAAAAAAACAAAACAACAATTAAAACTTATCACACAAACAAATAAACAAATAAACAAATAAACAAATAATATATATAACAAATAATGAATACAGAAGATACATCATTCATTATTGATGAATCAACATTGGATAGTCCATTGAATAGATTAGTTGAAAATTTAACAGAAGAATTTAAAAATATACAACCCGAAGGTTTCACTGGTAATGGTGTAACAGTTACAAATCTTTTAACAGAATATATAAATAATCATAATGATTGGAAAGAATATGTTTTTTATTGTCCATATTCATATTCAAGAAATTTAATTGCAAAAACTGATCAATTTGAATTAATGGTTATATGTTGGAGAAGAGGTCAACCATCACCAGTTCATAATCATGAGGTATGTTAACATTATAATATGCAATGGTATAATATTCAACCAATGATCATACAAAACTAACACCATCTTCTCTTTTCGTTTTTTTTTTCAAAAAATTTGAAATTTCAAAAAAAAAAAAAATTTCAATACCATCTTCAAATTTTTCAATACCACTACCAAAAACATTTTTATATGGCTGTCAAATTAATATAGGATCAAAGATGTTGGATGGGATGTGTTAAAGGACAATTAGAAGAAACATATTATGTATTTAGTGATACAAAAAGTACAAAAGGAACAGGAGTTTTAGAACAATCATATACACATCCAATTGATAATGGATCAGTTGGTTATATTACAGATGAAATTGCATTCCATAGAATGCAATCAATTGCAGAAGAAACTATTTCAATTCATTTATATTCAAAACCAATTACTGAATGTAATATTTATTGTCCAGAAAAAGGAACAGTTTTCAGAAGAAAGTTGGGTTATTTTACACAATATAAAAAGAAATTAAATTGTACACCAATAATTAGTAATTGTAATAATGTTGTTGTAACATGCGATATAAATAATAATATACCAGAATCAACTTCAAATTTAACAAATTCAAATTCAAACTTACAAACAAATACACCAGTTTCAGATTGCACTACCTCTTCTTCAACTACAAATTTAAATTCATCTTCTTCTAGAATTTATCTTTAGTTTCAATAATATAATAATATAATATATATATCCACCACATTGTAAATTTCAAACAAAACAAACAACAAAACAACAAAAAAAAAAACACCTTATTATTAATTTAAATAAATGTTTATAAAATATATATATTTTTCTTTTTTTCATAAATGATAATATAGTGTTTGATCGCACATTTTGGCTGTTGTGATGTGTTTTTTTTTTTTTTTTGAATTTTTTCAAAATAGGTTTGTTCCACACATAAAAATTTTAAATTAAATTAAATTTTTTTTTTTCAATCAAATAAATTATTATTGTATATATTTATTATTATTGTTATTACTCTTATCATCATTAATTTTTTCATTCTTTATTATATTTGTATATTCAAACTATAACTATCACCCTATCCCATTTCACTTTGAAAATGGTAATGTTAAAACACCAGGATATTACAATAGAGCGTATTGAAAAATACATCTCACCCACCTATTTCACAAAAGTTAATTTATATGGTAAATTAATTGAAATGAAATCATCAGATGATGCTGTTAAAATACAAGTATCACAAAGAGCTGATGGTGTAGTATATAAAGGTAATAAACTAATATTTATATTTAAATTAATTTAATAATGTAATTTAATTTATTAACTAGATTTATTAATTTCATTACAGATGCTATTAAACTTGAATATAAGGATACTCAGGTTGGTACCAGTTATGGACCAAGTTGGTCAACATATTGGTTTAAAGTAATTGTAGATGTACCAATGTCAATGAGAGGTAAAACTGTACATTTTATTTGGAATTCAAATTCAGAAGCTTTGATTTGGGTTGATGGCGTACCAACTCAAGGGTATTTATTATTATTGTATATATTTATTATTGTCATTATCTAATATTAATTTTTTCAATCTTTATAAAAAAAAAAAAGTCTTACTGGTGGTTCATGGGATGATCTTAGAGAGGACTATAAATTAATAGAATGTGCTGCTGGTGGTGAACATTTTGAATTTTATGTCGAAGTTAGTTGTAATGGTATGTTTGGTGTTGGTCAAGATGGTTTAATTAATCCACCAGATGAAAATAGAACTTTCAAATTGGATAAAGCTCATCTCATTGTAAAAAACAAAGATGCATATGAATTGTATTATTATTTTCAAATGCTATATGATATTTCTAAAGTATGTACAAATATACATGTGCACGATATCACACACGGTGAACATTTGATATTAATTTTTTTTTTTTAAAAATTTAGAACTTTCCAAAAGAATCAATTAGAAAAAGACAAGCTATTTGGACAGCAAATGAAATTATTAATAAATGTAATATTGATGATGTTAGTACATTTAAACAATGCACTGAATTGGCAAAGAAATTCTTTGCTGATAAAAATGGTGATTCACAAACAAGGATATCAGCAATCGGAGGTTGTCATATAGATCTTGTATGGCTATGGTTTAGAGACATCACAATTGGTAAAGCAGCAAGATCATTTTCAACCCAAGTACTTTATATGGATTATTATCCAGAATATAAATTTGTACAATCACAGGCAAAATTATATCAATGGACAAAAGACCATTATCCAGAATTGTATCAAAAGATGAAGGAAAAAGTGGCAACTGGTCAAATGGTAGCAACTGGTGGTACATGGACTGAAATGGATGGTAATTTACCATCTGGTGAATCATTTATTCGTCAATTCTTATTTGGTCAAAGATTCTTTAAACAAGAATTTGGTAAATATCACAATGTATTTTGGTTACCAGATACATTTGGATATTCAGCTCAATTACCACAGGTTATTCGTCATATGGGTATTCAATATTTCATTACTCAAAAGTTATCTTGGAATAATATTAACAAGTTCCCACATTCAACATTTATTTGGCAAGGTTTGGATGGTAGTGAAGTATTGACTCATTTTCCACCAGCAGATACTTATAATTCAGCAGCAGATGTTAAAGAAGTTGTAATGTCATCAACTAACAACAAAGATATTGACCGTTGTAATGAATCAATGTTAATATTTGGACATGGTGATGGTGGTGGTGGTCCAAATGTAGGAATGATTGAAAGATTAAACCGTATGAAAGATACTGATGGTATTCCAAAGGTAGATTACATTACACCAGATGAATTCTTTGCACGTGTTGAGCCATCACGTAAAAATTTATTAACTTGGGCCGGTGAATTATATTTTGAATTGCATCGTGGTACATATACAAGCCAAGCAGAAACTAAAAGAGGTAATAGATTATGTGAAATTGAATTACATTCTGTTGAAATGTTGGTATCATATTGTGATTTATTCGTACCAGAATTTAAACCACCAACAAACATCAATTCATTATGGGAACCTGTTTTATTCAATCAATTTCATGATGCATTACCAGGTTCATCAATTGGTAGAGTTTATCAAGATATATTAAAAGATCATCAAATGGTATTAGGTGAATGTAAAAGTATTATCACAAAATGTTTAAATGATATTACTCAATCATTGATTAAACTTGATGGATCAGATAACAGTGGTAATTCAAGTGAATTTGTATTGGCATTTAATGCAAATGATTTTGAAATTACACGTGTTATTGAAATACCAAAATCAACCAAAGAATTACAAGAACAATATACAGCTGCTGCACAAATATCATATAATGGATTACCATTGGGAATTACAACACCAATACCAGCAAATGGTTTTTCAGCTATCAATATTTCAACAAAAGGTGATCATCAAACAATTAATAGAAAGCCAGATCATCCAGTAACTGCAGAACAATTAGTTAATGGTGATATTTTGGTCAACAATAAATTCATTTCATTAAAAATTGGAAAAAATGGAAATATTTTAAGTATTTTTGAAAAATCATCAGGAAGAGAAGTATTAAAAGAGAATGGATCATTAGGTAATAGATTCACTATCTATGAAGACGTGTGCGCTTTCTGGACAGCCTGGGATACAGAGGTGTATGCATTAGAGAAACCGGTATCAATTCTAAGTGGTAGTTGCAAAATTTTAGAATCTGGACCACTTCGTGTTGTTGTTCAATCACATTATGATTCATCAAATTTCCCAAGTAAAACTGGATCAATTAATCAAACAATTGTAGTTCATTTTAATTCTGGACGTGTTGATTTTGAAACTGATGTTGATTGGCATGAAAATCAAAAATTATTAAAAGTTGATTTTGACACAAATATTAGATCACCAAATGCAAATTATGAAATTCAATTTGGACATATTGCAAGACCAACTCATTATAACTCAAGTTGGGATGTTGCAAGATTTGAAGTAGTTGGCCATAAATGGGCAGATTTATCAGAATATGATCTTGGTATGTCATTATTAAATGATTGTAAATATGGTTATGCAATTCATAATGGTTTAATGGCATTATCATTATTAAAATCACCAAAAGCACCTGATGATAATTGTGATATGGGAACCCATAAATTCACATATTCAATATTCCCACATCGTGGTTCACTCCAATCAGCTGGTGTTATCAAAGAAGGTTATTCATTAAATAATAATTTTTACATTAGTGAAACTCCATTTACTTTATCCTCTGCTACTCATATTGATAGAACATTCATTTCATCAAATAAAGAATCCGTTATTGTTGATACAGTAAAGAAAGCAGAAGATGGCAATGGTCATATCGTTAGAGTTTATGAATCATTTGGTGGTAAAACAAATTTTAATTTTATTTCATCGATTTTACCAATTCCATTCAAATCAATTATTGAATGTAATGGTTTAGAAGAAATTAATGAATCTTCAAAATCATATAACTTTAATGACACCATTTCAATTGGTTCATTCCAAGTTAAATCATTTAGATTCATTTCAAATTAAAACTCCTTTTTGTATCTTTTTAATAAATAATAATAATTTATAAACATAAATAAAATAAACATAAATAAAATAAACATAAATAAAATAAAATTGGTTTCTCTAATGAATACACCCTCAGTATCCAGGCCGTCCAAAATAACGAAATATCCTCATAGATTGTGAATCTATTACCTAATGATCCTGTTTACCCGATGACCTTTTATTGTTGATTTAGATGGTTGTAGTTGATGGTGATACATTGTTATTACTATTTTAGTATCTTTTCAAACCCATGATTTTCCATCTTCAATTATTATTCATATTATATTTGTTATTAGAAGATGTTTGGAATTGTACAGATATTCCTAAGAGAAAAGGATTTTTGTAAATTAATTTTTTTTTTATAGATTTTCGCAAATTTTCTTCGTTTTTATTTCAAATTATTTTTTTTAATAAAGCAAACTATTGTTTTAATTATATATTAAACATGTTATTTTGTCCATTATGTGCCAATTTATTATTAATTGAACCAGAAATTAGTGCAACTAGATACTTTTGTCATACATGTCCATATGTTTTTCATATAAAGAATAAAGTAGTTTCAAAAGTACCATTGGTGAGAAAAGTTATAGATTCAGATGTATTTGGTGGTGATGAAGCTTGGAAAGCAGCTGATGTAGTTGAAAGTATGTATCGGTTAATGCATGTTCATTCATATATTATATACAATATATAAAATATAAATATGCATTTACTAATACATTTTATAACTTATTATAGTGGAATGTCCATCATGTCATCATAGAAGAGCAGCATTAATTGAAATTCAGGTAAATCCAGCTGGTCAACCAAAAACCAAATATTATAGATGTAGAAATCAAAGTTGTGAAAATCAATGGCAATTTAAGAATCATTAATTAATGGAATATATAGGATAGTATCAGCAGTGATAGTAATGGAATGTGTATATAGCAACACCAACATCATCATCACAACATAACGAATATATAAATTCAAATTTGTAAATAGTAAAATAATCAATAAATCAAACAAGATATTTGATTTTAAAAAAAAAAGAAACAAAAAGTTAGATCAACTTATTATTATTATTTAACAAGATTTTATTTACAAAATAAACAAGTTTTAGATTTGGAATTAAAGCAATCTGAACAAAAATGAATTGAACAGTTATTGCATACCTTTTTTTTAGAAAAGAATTGAAACTCTTTCTTACACCTATAACAACAATTTGTTTTTGGTAATGAAGGTTGATATATTTCTTCACCACCAACACCATTTATATTACTACTATTACCATTGCTATTAATTGGAATTTCATTACTCTTTTTTAAATTATTATTATTAAAATTATCATCATTATTATTACTACTATTATTATCATCCTCATTAACTACTGCTGCTGTTGTTGATGTTGAAGTTGAAGTTGTTATTGATATTGGTGAATTTAAAGAAGAAGGAGTAGAAGTGAATGAAGAATTACCCAATGAAGAAGAAGGAGTTGAAGTAAATGAATGAGTTGTTGAAGAATTATCACCATCACCACCATTTAATAATAAAGATAAATTTGGAGGTGGTTTTAGATTGAATCTATCAGACATTGAAAAATAATCTAAAAATATAATATCATCTTCTTTTGAGAATCTAAGTAGAAACGTTTTTTTAATTCTAGATATTTCACGTTTTGATTCTTCCAAATCCAAATGTAAACGAGATATAGTTGATTGAGATAAATCTTTTTGTTGTTGTAAATCTTTTTCATAATTTTTAATTTCATTACAAAGAAATTGATTTCTTAATTTATATCCAACTGCTGCAGCTCTTGCTTTTTCCAACATTTCCTCTGTTTGTTCAATTCTACTTGAATTATTGTTAATTGATACACCTGAACTGCTATTATTTAAATTACCACTACCACTACTACTTGAATTTAGTGAATGTCTAGATGATTTAATTGGTGATAATATACCACCATTACCATTACCATTACTTATACCATCACTACTATCATTTAAAATATTTGAAATATCTGAAATTGATTTCCTTTTACCAATACCACCACCACCAATACCATTAATAATACCAACATTACCACTTGGTGAATTATTATTACTACCAAAACTATCATTAAAATTATCGTTACTTAGAATTAATAATTCTTCTTTAATTTTATACAATTCTTTTTTACAAGATGAAAATGATTCTTTTGTAGTTAACAGTTGAGAGTTGTTTTCATTTGCAGTTTCTTGAAGTTTTTTTGATTTTGTTTTTAGTGTTTCATTGTCAATGGTAAGACGTTGAATACGTTTATTTGCTATTGAAATTTCTTCATCCTTTTCTTGAATCATTCTAAATAGATCACGTTCACTCAATGAATAATTTGTATCGGTTAGAGAAATGGAAGAGATTTGACGAGTTAATTTTTCACTTTGAATTTGAGTCTCCAATTGTTGAATGGTTGAATTCAATTTCAAACATTCGCTCATCAACATTGAAACACGTTCATCAATTTCAACACCACTTTTATTCATTAGTCCCAACATTGCTTGATATTCAGTTTCACTTGCAGCCAATTGTTTGGTCATAGATTGTTGAGAATGTGAAAGATCTTGATATTTACTTTGAGAATCTGATAATTTTTGTTGAAATTGATCGATTGTATGTTTGAATTCTAAATTTTCAGTTTCACAACTTGATAATTGTGATTTTAATTTATCGGTTACTCTTGATTGTTGATCATATTCAAATTCAATTCGCTTAATTTGCTCTTGTAATTGTTTATTCTTTTGTTTTTTACTATTTACTTTATTTGATAGTTCTTGAAATTTATCCCTATCTGAATGAGTTGATAATCTAATTTTTTCACTTTCTTCCAAACGTTCTTGTTTTCTAATTTCTCGTTCACTTTTAATTTGTTCAGTCAATGTTGATATCTTTTGATTTGATTGACGATAACGTTTATCCAATTCTTGATATTCTTGATGTTTTCTATCCAATTCCGATGTAATCTTTTCAATTTCATCTTTCCATCCAATAAATTCCTGAGGTTGTAACCAATCTGTTTGAATTTGTTTCAATTCACTTGACAACTGTTCAATTTGTGATTTACTTGTTTTATTTTCATTTATCAATGATTCAACTTGATCCTTTAATTTATCGTTATCATCTTCTTTTTCACGTAACTCCATATTGTATTTATTTATTCTAGTTTTTAACAATTCAATTTCTTGATCTTTATGTTCAATCTCTGACAAGTCATACTCTAATTGAATTGACAATTGTTTTAATTTCTCTTTAAGTATCAAACAAAAATCCATCATATATTCATGTTCACTCTTTAATTCTTCTTGTTGAATTAATTCTGGTAATAGATTATTAAAATTTGAATAACTTTGTGATTTACTTTGTTGTTTTCTTCTTCGTATAAAATCTGTTCTTGATGTTTGTTGAATTTGTTGATTTAATAATTGTTTACTATTTGGACTATTGTTGATGTTTGAAGATCCAATTGAATCCATTCCAAATAGTAATGATGATTCATTTAATGAACTACTAATATGTCCATTACTTGTACTAGTTGTTAATTTAATTGGTGTTACAATTGGTGATGATGATAATGCTGACCCTGTTATATCTTCCATACTACTACTTCCACTACCTCCTTTAATTCCACCATTTAAAAATATATTATTATTATTATTGTTATTATTATTATTATTATTACTATTATTAATATTATTATTACTATTATTACTATTACTGCTATGTATTGGTGAAGTTGTTGTTGACGTTATAGTTGGTGAGAATGAACTACTACCACTATTCATATCATTCATATTTTTTGAGGTTTATATATTTTATATAATATAAAATAAAAATATCGTTTTGTGTAGTCTATTTTAATTAATTATTATATATATATAAGATTATAATAGATATTGTTGGGTATAAAAAAAAAAAAATATATAAAATAAATATAAAAAAAATAAAATTATTTTATAATAAAATTGTTTTTGTCGCTTTATGAAAAAAAAAAAAAAAAAAAAAAAAAAAAATTTTTTAAAAAAATTTGTTTTTTTGCGTTTTAAAAAAAAAAAAAAAAAAAAAAAAAAATCTTTTTAAGAAAATTAATTAATTTATTTATAGAGACAGTGTGTGAATGTTGTATACACTATTAATTATTTATATTTGTTAATTATTTGTTAATTATTTATGTTTTTATCAGTTTGTTCTTTTAATAATAATGATAAACGTTTAGTTGCTTCAAACATTTGTTCTTTTGAAGCGGAAGAGTATGAAGCACGAACATATGGTGAAGGTATATTTGGAGTTGTAGAAAATGAAATACCAGGTACCAATAATATTTTAGCTTTAACTGCTTCTTTAAATATCAATTCTTTACTATCGTTTATACCAATTAAACGCATCCAAATAAACATTCCAGCTGAAGGAATGTTATATTCAATTTGACCTTTAAGATTAGTTTCTAAACATTCTATAAATTGGTTACGTTTTTCACGATAAAATTGTTGAACACTTGATAAATGTTGATACCATTTACTTTCACCCCATTGTGTTAATAGTTTATAAACTATAATTTGACTAATACCAGATGCATGTAATGTACTTGATTGTTGATGAAAATTAATCTTTTCAATTAACGTTTTATTATTTGCTGTTACAAATCCTAATCTTAGACCACTTGATAATATTTTACTAAGTGAATCAAATCTTAGGACTCTTCCATCTACATCCATTGATAGAAATGATTTACCTAAGTTTACAACAATGCTACCATCTTGATGATTATTACTATTGTTATTTGTTTCATTATTATCTACTGCTTGTTCTTGTTGACTATCAAATTGTAAATAATAGTATGGATCATCTTCCAATATTAACAAGTTATACTTTGAACATATTTGATACAGTTGTTCTTTACGTTTATTATTCATAGTTGAACCACATGGATTTTGACCTGATGGTATCAAGTAGATTACTTTTGGGAATTTATGAACGTTTGATGAAGAATGATCCCATGTTGATAAAACATGTTCTAATTTATCAGGTATCATACCATACTTGTCTGTTTCAATACCAATTAAATTTAATTGTAATGGTTTTAATATTGAAAGTGTACCAGAGTAAGTTGGTGTTTCAGTTATTAAACTATCATGTTCATTTAATAGTATTTCAATTGCATTATATAATGACTCTTGACTACCATTTGATATAATTAAATTAACATCTGATAAAGGTACATTGTGTGCTCTACTTTGTAATTCTTTTAATAATTGATTTAATCTTGGTATACCTGGTGTTGGAGAATATTGTAATCCTTCATCTAAATCTGATCCCGCAATAACCAATTTTTCATCACTTCCTTTCAATTCTATTGTCATTGATTTAAATGGAAATGTACTTGCATTTGGTAATCCACCACCTAAACTAATCATACCTTCAATTGATGAAAATTGAAATAGTGCTCTTATAGGTGACACTTCTTTTAATAATCCTCTTTTACTTAAAAAATATGAATAATCTTTTATTTTATTATTATTTGTCATTTATTTATTATTTATTTTATTACTGTTTAATGTTACAACAGTTGTGTGTGGTGCGTTATAAAATTAAATTAAATTTTAAAAAAATTTGTCCAGGTAGATATTTTTTTTTTTTTTTTTTTAAAAATTGATTTTAAAATTAATATGGGGCACTAATTTTATATTTCAGGGAAGGCAAAAATGAAACAAAACCTTTTTTTTTTATT
>JABXES010008573.1:0-14228 GCA_013375695.1 Dictyostelium brefeldianum | reverse complement strand
TATAAAAATTTATAAAAAAAAAAAATTTTTTTTTTTAAAAAATTTTTTTTTTTTTTATTTTTTTTTAAAAAAAAAAATTAAAAAAAAAATTTTTTTTTTTTTTTTTTTTTTTTTTTTTTTTTTTTTTTTTTATATATTATTTCACTTTGTATATTATTTTTGCTTCACTATATATATATTTTTTTTATTTAAACAACAATGTCAGAAAAACAATTAAATGCAGCACTCGATTTGATGAGACGTTTACCACCATCACAAATTGAAGACAATTTAGCAGGTCTTTTAGATTTAGTACCAGATCTTACTGATGATCTTTTATCATCAATCGATCAACCACTCAAGGTTGCTTATGATTCAATTTCAAAAAAAGATTATTTATTATGTGATTATAATAGAGATGCAGATTCATACAGGTAAATAAACAAACAAATTTCTCTATAGAGGAGTAGTGGGGTATACTAATTTATCGTTTGTGTTACAATTTTAACAGATCACCATGGTCAAATAAATATGATCCACCATTAAGTGGAGCTTGTTTACCATCATCAAAACTTAGAGATATTGAAGTTCAAGCTAATGAAGTATTTGAAATTTATCTTAATTTATATTTTGAAGGTGGTGTTTCTTCCGTTTACTGTTGGGATCTTGAAGATGATTTCGCAGCTGTAGTTTTAATGAAAAAAAGTAAGTTGTTTTTATAATTACAATATACATGTCACACATTATATAGTATAATATTCTAATAGAAATAATGCAATTTTCAGCCCAAGATCAATCTAAAAAAGGTCAACCAATGAGAGGTACTTGGGATTCAATTCACGTCGTTGAAGTTAAAGACAAGAAAAAGAATGCTTATTACAAATTAACATCAACTGTTATGTTATCAATTGAAACTGATAATGACACAACTGGTAAAATTAATCTTGCAGGTTCATTAACCCGTCAAGATGAAAAAGAATTCCCAGTTAATGATGTTGATACTCATGTTGTAAACATTGGTAGAATGGTCGAAGATATGGAATCAAAATTAAGACAAACATTAGAAACTATCTACTTTGGTAAAACTAAAGAAGTAGTAAATACTCTCCGTAATGCCGTTGGTAACTCTGAAATTGAAAAGAGAAAGAATCTTTCAAATCAAATTGGTTCTGCAATTGGTAATAGAAATTAAATTGATATAATAATAATAAATAATAAAATATAAACAAACAACACAACAAAAAAAAACATATGTACTATTCATTTACTACCAATCTCAAAAATAACAATAAAATAACAAATAATATTATCAAAACTATATTAGTAAAGAAAAAAAAAAAAAAAACAATATATATTATTACAATATTATTATAAAATTAATATGCAACACACAAAAATATATAACACACTACAATTTAATTGTTTATTATTTTATTTGTTTTGTGTGTTTTTTTTATATATGCTTATATCTTAGGTATGAATGTTGAAATTTACAAAATATCTTGGACACTACAAACACCAA
Organism: Dictyostelium brefeldianum; assembly: GCA_013375695.1. Taxonomy (NCBI): domain Eukaryota; phylum Evosea; class Eumycetozoa; order Dictyosteliales; family Dictyosteliaceae; genus Dictyostelium; species Dictyostelium brefeldianum. The sequence goes on along the minus strand of JABXES010008573.1, from coordinate 12,727 downwards.
ACATACACTATCTCACTACTCATAACACACATTTTCATATTTTCACACCACAACACACACATAAATACAAATTAATAAAAAAAACCACAATTTTAATTTTATTTATTTACTTATATGGGTAGTGTGTTTTGGTGTGTGAGCTATTTTTAAAATTAAATTTTATAAATTTTAATCCATATTGTTATGGTTTATTTTAACAATTTCTGAAATTCTACCACACTTTGTTCTTTAGGGTATCAATAGTATCACAATAAACTAAAGTGGGTTATTATTGTATACTATTAAATATTATTATTATTATTAAAACAAATAAATAATTAAATTTAAATATTCTCATGTTGTACCAATATATTCTATTGTATTTTTATTATTTTTCATTATATGTAACATTATAAATTCTATCAAAAATAAACAGAAACAAACATTTAAATAATTATTACAATGTATAATAATAGTTATGATAATTCATCGGAAGATTCTACAAATAGTGATGATGGTGGAAGTTCAGTAAACAGTTCTTCAAATTTATTAGAATCATTTGGAATTAATGGTTCATTAAATAATTCTGAAATTGAAAATAAAAAAGACCTATTCAATTTATTAGATATATCAAATATACCAATTGTACAAGATGATATGTTTATTAAAAAGTTTGGTTTAAAATCAATGTATGTAAAAAAATAAATTAAAATAATATTAAAAGAGTGTATATTAATTGTAATAATAATGTATAGTGGAACAATTGGTGGTATAGCATTACTGATAGGTAATTTGACTGGACCTGGTTTGGTTAATATATCATATGAATTCCAACAAGGTGGTTGGGTGTTATCATTATTAGGTTATATATTAATGATGGGATTAAGTAGTTTGGCAGGATTATTTATAATTGAATCAATGTCAAATATACCAGGTAATAGTAAATTTCAATTACGTATAGAATTTACAATGATTTGTAGAATTTATTTTGGGAAATTAGGGTATATGTTGGCACAACTGTTTATTAATGCAAGTTTGTTAATATCAAATATTGCATCAATTATAATATGTGCACAAGTAATGGATAGCATATTATTATTTATGTTTGGTAAAACATGTGGTGTATCATTCACAAATGGTTGGATATGTATTGATAAATTGTCAGTTGATTTAGAACAGTCATCACCATTTTCAGAATACATGTTATTCACATTAGGTTATTTATCAATAATTGCAATTGTTGTACCATTGGGATTCATGAATTTAAATGATAATATAATTATTCAAATTGCTTGTGTTGCATTTATGTTTTTAATTGTAATTTCATGGATTGTTATTTTCATATTAATAGGTATATCAACTGATAATTTACCTTCGTTTGGTGGTATGTCAGGTATATCTCAAATTATAGGGAATTGTATGTTTAACTATGCATATATAACTACTATACCATCATGGGTAAATGAATCAAAACCATCAGTAAATGTTAAAAGTTCATTATGGATATCATCTTCAATATCAACTTTAATATTCATTGTTATAGGTGTATTGGGTGGATTAACATTTAAAAATATTTCAGCAGATTCTGATTTATTATCATTAATTGTTTCAAATCATTCAAATTTATTTTCAAAGTTTTCAGTGTACTTATTCCCTTTTATAGTTTTGTCAAGTTCAATACCTGTATTTTCAATTATAGTTAGATATAATCTAACACAAAATAGATTTCTTGCACCATGTTATGCAAATTTCATAGCAATTTTATTACCTTGGATTATTGTTATACCATTTCAAACTGGTACTTGGTTAAATAAAATATCAAATTATTCAAGTTTATTCTTTGGTTCAATTGCAAATTTTATCATACCTTTTGCATTATACTTGAAATCATTACAATTTAAAAATACAAATCATTCAACATTATCAAGAGATCAAAAATTAATATTACAAGAAATTTCTTATGAAACTGTTGATTGGGAAGAAAATGATTATATAGTTACAAATTTTAAAAGTTTATCTGGAGTACCTAGTAAATATTCGAAATTATTAGCACAATTCTCTTTAATTTTATTAACAATTTTAATACCTGTTGTAATATTTTCAAATTTTTATTTTTAACAATTAACAAATATTAAACCTATCGATTTTATTTTTTAAACATTATTATTATTATTATTTTTATTATTATTATTATCAGTTGTACAAATTGAATGTAGATATTCAACTAGTTGATATCTGAATTTTAAATTCTTTTTTCTTTGATGATGTTTTTGAACGTTTATTAAAACATCACGTGATAAAATGTCTTTGAATATTTTTTGTATTACCATACAATCATTTCCTTCAATTTGTTCTAACAATGGTTCTTGTGGATGATTTGAACAGTATTTATCATACATAGTACCCAACATTAATCTATCTTGTTTATTTTGAAATTCTTTATTTTCTTCAATAGTTTTATTTAATTCTTTCCATTGTTTACATTGTTTTTTTGGTAATTTACTTTGACATATTTGATTTTGTGAAATTATTAAAAATAATATAATATAAATTATTATAAATTTATTCATTTTATGTGTGTGTGTATAGTGTTCATATATTTTATGTTCTCTATGGATAAAGAAAAGAAATATTTCTTATTTATTTTATGTTTTTTTTTTTGGATCTATTAATTATTATTTTAATTTTTTTTTTTTTGTTATATTCCTTTTTTTAGAATTTTTTAGATTTTATAATAATCTATTATATTAGAATGAAACCAAATAAAACAAATTTTGAAAAACGTTGGAATGGTATTTCTTCTTTATTAGTACATTTTAAACAACTACACGTTATTTGAGGATTAAGTATTTCATTTATATCATTTTCTTTTAAACCTAATAAGATTCCTTTAATTGTAGATAATGAAATAAAAATAATTGAAATTAATATTATTATAGTTAAAATCATTTATGTATTGTTTATTTTATTTATTTATTTATAAAAATGCATAAACTAATTAAGAGTGTGGGTGAAATAATAATAAATTTTATCTTTTTTTTTGAAAAAAAAAAAATATATTTAAAAAGTAAATACTACATATTGGTTTGAATGTGTGTTTTTCTTTTTTTTTTATACTATACAGGGTATGAATAATTAATTTTTCCCAATAAGTAATATTACGTATAAATTATTATAATAAAATAATAATTGGATTAATGTCAATCTTTTTCCAAAATAATAATTTTTTCGCCGTTAAAAATTCAAATTTTAAAATGAATGCGCCCAATTTCATTTTTTGTCATAAATAAATTTTTAGTTTTTTTAAATTTTTTTTTTTTTTATTTTCATAACTGTTATATTTATTATTTATCAAACCCTGTTACATATACATATATATAATATAAAATTTAAAAATTACGTTCGTCATATATTTAATATAAATTAATTTATTAATTTATTAATATAATTAATAAAAAACAACAAATACAAAATAATGAAAGATTATATTTCCTCTCCATTATCACCATCAAATAAAAAAATGCAAGATGTTGTACAAAAGTATGTATAATTAATGATAAATAATATAATACAAGGAGTACATGTTAATTGTTATTGTTTATAATACAGATTTTCACCAAGTAATACACCAATTAGAAAGAAATTATTTGATATACAATCACCAATTTCAACACCATCAAGACAACAACAAAATGGTGGTGTACAATCAATTTTTAAATTTACAAGTAATAGTATACACAATAATAATAATAATAATACAACTGTTACAGGCAGTGCAATTAAACAAAAACCAGTACCATCATTTTCATTTGCAAATAATAATAATAATACAACAATATCAGATATTAATTCACTACCAGAAGATAAAGTACCAATGAGTGTATATCTACGTATTCGTCCATTATCAGATGAAGAAGTTAAAAATAAAGAATCAAATTGTTTCACTGTATTAAATTCAAATGCAGTTTCAATTAAATCAACACGTTCAGATTCAGATTCAAATAAATTTTCATTCTCTTCTGTTTTACCACCAACTACAACTCAACCTCAATTATTCAAGTATGTAAAAATATTAATAATACAATATATACAATATACACAATACTAATATTTTTTTATTAAATTTTATTTTCTATATATAGAACTATTACATTACCATTAATTCAATCATTTTTAAATGGACATAATATATTATTATTAGCATATGGTGTTACAAATGCAGGTAAGACTTATACTATTTCTGGTAGTAAACGTAATCCTGGTATAATTCCAAGATCATTAGATGTAATTTTTAAAAGTATACCAAGTCATTGTTTAAAAAGAGAAGAAAATTTAACAATAACATCATCAACAAATAATAACAACAGCAACAATAACAATAATAATAACAACAATAATATATTAGATTCAAGTGATGATGAATATATAGATAATAATAGTAAAGATTCAAGTGATGAAGAAGATTCTACCAATGGTGGTAGTGGTAAAAATAATAATTTATTAGAATCATTTTCAGTTACACCAGCAAAATCATCATTATCATTATTAAATACAACAACAATGGATGGTGAACCAATTACTCAATTATCCGATCAATTTAATTATTCGATTTGGATATCATATTATGAAATTCATAAAAAGAATATTCATGATCTATTGGATGGTGGTAGTAATGGTAGTGCAGGTAAAAGACCATTAAAGATTGAATCTGATGAAAAAACAGTATCAATTAAAGGATTAAAAGAGGTATTAGTATCAAGTGCAGAGGATGCACGTGATATAGTTGAACAAGGTGAATTAAATAGAAAAGTTGGCGGTACAAAATTAAATAAAAAGAGTAGTCGTAGTCATGCAGTTTTAACAATTAAATTATTTATGTATCCACGCGGTCTACCAAGAGAAGAAATTGTAAAAAGTCAAATTCGTCCATCAAAATTATGTATCATTGATTTAGCTGGTAGTGAACGTGCTTCACGTACTGAAACCACTGGTGAAAGATTAAAAGAAGCTTCAAATATTAATTCTTCATTATTCACTCTTGGTAAATGTATTGAACAATTAAAACAACAAGCATTACAACAACAACAACATTTATTAAATAGTGCTTCAAAAGGAAATAACAATAGACAATCAGTTTACAATCATCATCACAGTAACATTTCAATTCCATGGAGAGAATCTGATTTAACTAGAGTTTGTCAAGAATATTTTAGTTCTGGTAAAGCTGCAATGATTGTAAATGTTAGTCCTTGTACTCGTGATTCTGAAGAAACTTTAAATGTATTACGTTTTTCTGCAAATGCAAAAGAAATAACAACTCAGTCAAAAATTAAACCAATGGCATACATTCCACCAACTCCTCAAACTTCAAAGAAAAGAAAATCAATGGATCCACCACCAACACCTTCACAAACCAATAACAATAATAATAACAATGGCAAGGAAAATATTTCATTATCACAAATACAAAACTCAGTAAATGAACTAAGAAAGAAAATGCATATAGAAAATTTAGCAGCAGTTGGTCAATTACCATCATCGTCAACATCATCAACATCAACTTCACCAATTATTAATAATTCAAATAGATTAATTCAATTAGATTTAATATCAATGGAAAAAGATCAATTATTGGATCAAATTCAAGACTATCAAAAAAAATTAACAGATTATGAAATTAAATTTACAGAATCTGAGGTGGTATTACGTCAAGAGTTTAGTGGTGAATTGATAAAGAGCTATTTGGATTTGGAGAATCAATACAAGAAACAATTGGAATTGGAATCACAATTAATTCATGACCGTTTACAAAGTAAACTATCATTGATAAAACATGTAAATAATAATCAACAACAAAAATTACAATTTCAAATTCAAAAATTGGAATCACAATTACTCAACAATAGTAATAACAATATCAAAGATGTAAACATTAAAAACACAAGATCTGATGATGAATGGATACTGGAAATAACTGAAATCCAATCTGAAAGAGATCAGGTTCAACATAAATTAAATTCAACAGATTTGAAATTGGCAGATGAAAAACAAAAGAATCAAACATTATCAAATGAAATCATCAAGAAATCAAATATCATTGCTGAATTGGAATCCATTAAATTGGATTTAAATTCTGAAATTGATGGTATGCGTTTACAAGCTCAAGATTTAATAATGAAAAAAGATTTGGAAACAATGCAATTAAAAGAACAACATGACGCTGAATCTCAAAGAGTACGTGAAAATTTAGAAATTCAACATCAAATTGAAACTACAAATCTATCAAATCAATTATCATTGGAAAGAAAAGAAAAACAACAAATTCAAGATGAATTAAATAAATTAAAATTATCATTAATCAATAATAATGGTATTAATAATGGTATTGGTAATGGTAGTGCAATTAAAAATAATTTAAATAATCCATTTAATCATCCATTACTTGTAAATGCGCAATATAGTACAACACCAATGAAACAACAACCATCAACTAGTAAATTTTCAAAACAAGCAACACCATCAAAATCATTAATTAAAAATATATTGGCTGCTCATTCTGGTTCACCATTTAAAAATGCAAATGTTGAAAATTCTGCTGGTGGTGGTTATAAAGTTCAATATCAATTACCAACTCCAATTTTCAACACAAACGCAACAAATAACAATGGTGGTTATTGTAATGGCAATGGTGGTAGTACATCAAGTTCAACATTATTATCATCAACTTCATCTAGAAATTCAGTTCAAATTCCTGGTAGTCCAATTCAATTAGCACCAGGTACACCAAATTCAATTTCATCACAAACTCCTGATCGTTTATTGTTAGATCCAAATCAATATGGTGATAGTGGTTTATTAATGAAAGAAATGGATGATGAAGATTATTTAAATATCACTGGTGGTAGAGATGATGATGATCAATGGTTAGATATAAATGTAAATGATGATAGTGATTCTTCAATTGTAAATACATCTCATGCAAAGAACAAGAAATCAAAATCATTAAAACAAAATGGTACACTTAAAAGAATTAAAGCTGTTGCAATGATACCTGCAAATGCAATTTCAAATAGTGCTAGTAACAGTAGTAATAATCTTGATAAAGAAGAAAAAGAAAGAGAAAAAGAAAGAGAAAAGGAAAGAGAAAGGGAAGAAAAAGAAAGAGAAAAGGAAGAGAAGGAAAAAGAAAAATTGGAAAGAAAAGTAGTTAGAAAATCATCATCTGTTTCAACATCTAGAAAATCATCAAAATCTTTATTAAATTCAAGTAAATTAAATTCAACTCCAATTAAATCATCTGCCGCTGTACAATCACCAATTAAACCATCATCATCTCCAATTATTTTATCACCAATTCAATCATTAGCACCAAGTTCACCACCTGCTGTTGTTCATGTTGCAACTTCAACTAGAGCTCCAATCGTTGTACCAACTATTCAACCAACAACAAATACCACTACAACAACTACTACAACAACCACTACAAGATCAACAAAGAAAACATTGGATTCAATTAAAGATACCCCTAAAAAGATTGCAGGTATATTTTCATCATCATCATCAAAATCAACCAAAGAAAAAGAACCACCATTTATAAATGAATCTAGTACTAAATCAACTGCTGCTGTTGTTCCAACAACTAAATCAAAGAGAATGGCTGCAATGAAAACCACTCAACAAGGTACTGAATCTGCACCAATTGAAATTGATAATACACCTCAAAAACCAACTAGAAAACCACCAATTCCAATTATCACCTCAACTAGATCTAAAAAAGCTGCAGTGGTAGCTGCACCGCCATCACCTGAATCTCCACCAACACCTCCAATCATTAAAAGCAGAGCCACTAGAAAAGTTTTAGATTCAAAAAAGAATTATTTGGAAGAACCAGCTGATGAAAAACCAGCAGAAACTCCTCGTAAAATTTTTAACTTAAGACCAAGAAGTAAAATAGCTCAGGTTGTTAGGTATTAACTCTTTATCTTGATTATCACATTACCACTAGTATTATTTTCATTAAAAATTATAAAATAATAATATAAATTAAATAAATATAAAATATATAAAATAAAATCACCACACTCTATAAAAGAAACAAAAGTTATTTAATGGATTCATTTTTAAACTATCTTATCAATTGTTGTATCATTGATCAAATTTAAAAAAGTTTAAAAAAAGAAAAAAAAAAAAAAAAGATATTTGGTGTGTATATTGATATTATTTTAATTAATTTTTTTGTTTTAATCTATTTAATCTTTCAGTTAATTCATCAGTTTCACCTTGTTGTACTTTTTCAGATGGAGCAGCACCCATTGACATACCAACATTTAAACCATGTTCATCGGCAACTTGTGAAATTAATAAATCAACTTGATCAGCTGGTGTTGATAGAGTTGTAGTTTGATTCATTGCATTTTCAACGTATACAGATTGTACATCTAAATCTTCAAATTGTCTTTCAAATTGATCCATAACTTGTGTAATCTTTTCTAAATCCATATTTCTCATTGATTTCTCCATTGATTTTACAATATTTGACATTGATCCTGTTACTGATTTCATACGAATTGCTGTTTCAACTCTTGATGCTACTGCATCTATTCTACTTGCTAATCTAAGATAATTTAATGCTTGATTCTTTTCTCTAATACTATTTTGTGCATAAATTCTTGCTCCATCCCTGTGTGCACAAGTGGTTTTAGTTTTGTTAATAAAAATGTGTTACAATTTTAAAAACTATACTAAAAACAATTATACATACATATTACCCTGTTCAATTGCTTTCTTTAATTTAGCTTTTTGTACTTTTTCACTTGATTCTGATTTCTTTGATTGTTTTTCTAATTGTTTAGATGTAAATTTTAATTGAAATAATTGATCTAAAATAAAAAAATTGATACATAATGTTAACATCTGATGTTTATGTACAAATGTATGTACAAATGTCAACTATACTCACTTTCCATTGTGTATATTTATATATGGTGTTTATGTGATTCGTTTTTTTGTATGAGGTGGTTTGGATATTTAGATTTTTAATAAATAAGTTTTATATATAGTACTATATTATACAATGTAATGATGTAGTTGTTGTTTAAAGTTGTTATGTTGATTATTAATTAATATTAATGACTCAGTTTTATTTATATAAAGTTAGTTATTTCTTTTATAAAATTAGTTTTTTTTTATTTGTTTAATATATACAAAGTGTGCGTGGTAATTTAAAATTGAGAAATTAATTTTTTTTTACTGAAAAATAAATAAAAAAAAAAATAAAAAAATTTTATTAGCTCAAAAATTCAAAAAAAATCAAAATATCGTGTTACACTTCCTACACAAACTGCTAAATTAAATGTATAACCTATTAATTTAAGAAATAAAATTTATATAAATAAATTATATAAATAAAAAAAAACAATGAAAGAAAATAAACAGTAGCATAAATTGCTGGCAAAATTTCAGACATCAAAATCAAAGGTTTAAATAAAAATTAAAAAAGAGACCAGACAATTGTACAATTTATTATAAATATGCGTAGATTTTATTTTATTTAATTTTTACAATCATTTAAACTAAATACAGGAACATTTTTTTTCTTTTTTAATAATAGACCATTACAATTCTTATTTTTATGGTTAATAATACAATGAACTGGAGATGATAATCTTTAAAGACTCTAAAATAATGGACTTCCATTTGCATATTGTGGAAAGATAATGTATATATCACCACCACTTTCAGAGTTTGTTTTAATGATAGTTGCTGCATTTATTGATACAATTTGGGTTGGTTCGCTAAGATTTAAATTTTTTGTTAATTTAGCCAATTTTGAATTTTCATTTGATAATTGTAATAAAGATGAAGAACTTTAAATTTTTTGGTTTTAATGTTGATGGTGATGATTTTCTAACTCGGTTACTTGTTGATATTTTATCACTAATACCAATACTACTTATTTTAATTGAATTTGTGATAATTCTTTGTTGTTACTATCGTTTTTATTGATGATTGGTTGAGATGTTGTTGGTGTGATTGTTGTTGTTGTTTCGTTTAAAAAAGTACTATTTTCACTATCAAATATCCATTGATCATCAATTGAATTAGTTCTATGAATCAACATTGTTTTATTATAATAAAATTCATCATCTTCGTCATACATTAATCTTGGTGGAGTTGGTGGACATTCAACTAATTCTGTAGTTGTTGAAACATAATCATCATCGTCAACCTATTAGTATAATATAATAACAATTGTTAATATTTTTATTTTTTTATTATAATAAATAACAAGGGTGGTGTGTTGTGTGTAACACTTACGTCTTTATAATTATCTTTTCCAAAACTATAATTAATTGTAAATAATTGATTCATTTTAGAGTTGTATTTGTATTTATTTTTACCTGTATACAGAGTTGAGAGTTTATAGTGAGGTGAACATTTTTCTATTGATATCAATGGTTTTATAACAAACAAATAACAGACACTACATTTTACTATGGGTGTCAGTATTATTTGTTTAAAAAAATTCAATATAATTCAAAAAAAATAAATTGATTAAAATATCTTCAAAAAAAATCTTTTTTTATTATTTAAATAAAATCATACACACTAAAATATTTTATATAAAATAAATAGGCAGAGTTATTATTATTTATTTTATTCAAGTGTGTTATCTAAAATAACTTTATCAATGAAATAGTTTGTTGAAAAACTATTTAATAATGGTATATTACAATCATTGATATAAAATTTTTCTAATGATAATGGTAAATAATCTTGATTTAATGAATGTGAATAATAAGGATTTCTTAAACCAAATGTTTTCAAACCGTTTGGAAGTACATTTTCTTTAATTGGTTTATTAAATCCAAATCCAAATACTAAATATGTAATACCTTCTGGAATATCACCAATTTCAATATCATGATTGAAATTTAGTATTGTCAATGATCGTAGCGATGATGGAAATATATTTTTCATTGCAGCTAAACCAACTTCAAGTCTACCAATATTTAATGTTGTTAATGTGTTTGGTAATGATTTAGCAGGAAGTAATGGTACAGACCAAAATGTTAATGATACCAACCCTGTGTGATGAAATAAATTCTTTGGTAATGTTTGATTGAATAATAAACCAAAAGTAATAGATGTAATTGATGGGGGTAATAAATTTGAATATAATGCTCTATTATAATTACCACCAAATGAAAGAGATGTAACATTGAATGGTATATCACCTGGTTCTAGATCTCTATTGTTCATTTGAATGGTTAAATTTGTTGTTGAAACTGGAATTGATGATAATTTTTGATCTTTATCACCAGTAACTGTAAAACAAAGACCTTTCATTGAACTAGGTAAAGAACCGGGAATTATAGTTGATCTATAATTTGGATTTAGTTCTAATGATTCCAATGTCGATGGTAATACACCAGGATAAATAGGATTTTGAAAACGGTATCCAAATTTCAAATGTTTAATGTTTTTTGTAATCCAACCACCTTGAAGAGTTTGATTAAACTTTTTACCAAATTCCATACTTGTAAGTGAATCTGGAAATATAAATCCTTTCATTGATTTATTAAATTGAAAACCAAAATCTATACTTTGTAAAGTTGATGGAAATATATCAATTTCATTTTCAAATACTGGATCCATATCATTAAATCTTAATTTTAATAAACTTGGTGGCAAAATTCCTTTCTTAATTATTATTTCTCTTCCAAAGTTTACATCTTCATTCATTTCATCTTGATCTTCAACCATTCCATCATCGTCATCGTCATCATCACTATCAACTTCAAAATGTTCTTGTGTTCTTAACAATATTAAATTTGCTATATAACTCTTGTATTTATAATCTGATAATTGATCAAATGATAATTCCATACTCTTATGTAAATGTATATTATATAATTTAAGATGAAATAAAATTTCGTTTTTAATTGTTATATTTCTCCATATCTTGAAAAATAAATATCCATTTTTATCACAACCAAAACATATTTCATTATTATTGTTGTTGTTATTGTGGTTACTGTTGTTACTGTTGTTTTGTAATAGTTTATTTAGATTGAATTTGTTATTGTCGTCAATTATTAATATTGAACTATTAAATTTATTAAACAAATTATCTCTAGAATTATTTTCATTATTATTGTTGTGGTGGTTGCCGTTGCTATTATTGGTGGATAATGGTATAAGATTTGATTTAATACTATTTTCTAAAAGTTTAAATTGTTTATGACTTAATCCAAATAAAGGTGGTGAACTGATAATAGTTTTTAATTAGAAAATAGACTGTGTTATAATATATGTATACATGTATGTATATATGTATGTTTGAACATGAATATTATTAATGTGAACATACGTTTTATTTCTATGATAATTTTCACAATACTTTATCAATGATTCATATGAAATATATAATCCATTCATTGAAACAATTACAACATAATCAACAATTGTTTCATTATTATCTTTTTTGTTGTTATTATTAGTGCTACTATTATATATATTTAATAACCATTGATATATAATATCACTTTTATTCATTGTGTTGCATATAAAAATTTTAAAAAAAACGAAAAATGAAAAAAAAGAAAAAGAATAAGTGTAAAATTAATTAATTTTTTAAAATGTTTTATAAACTTTTAAGATTGTGTTTTAAAAATAGGTGTATTTATTTAAATTACAATAATAATAAAGATAATGAAATAAAAATAATAATTAAAATATTAAATAA
>JABXES010008566.1:0-14239 GCA_013375695.1 Dictyostelium brefeldianum | reverse complement strand
CAATTTTTTACTATTAATAAAGTGTTTTAAACATGATTTAGTGGTTGTGCGTTTTTAGTTTAATGATACAGAAAGAGAATTTTTTTTTTTTTTTTAAAAAAAAAAAAAAAAAAAAAAAAAAAAAAAAAAAAAGAAAAAAAAAGAATTGAAATGCTGCTTGAAAAAAATTGTGGGTGTGGCTATGTGCAGATGATGAAATCTAAATATATTGATATTTTTATAATTTTATTTTAATATTTAACAAATAATCAATGTTTGATTAATGGATATTTTATACTATTGATGATGTAAAATGTGCCCTTGTGTGAGTTGTGTGTTTTATTGAAATGATTTAAAATTTTTAAAATGTTTTGGTTTTGAGAAATAAAAAAAAAAAAAAAACAAATTAAATTTAACTGATATTTTTACAAAGCAGTTAATTGGATATTATTTTTTGGATATTTTTAAATTAAAAAGTCTCTTTTGTTTGGTTTGAGTCAATTTAAAAATATAAACAATGAAATACATAGAAAAATAAATGATAAAATTTGCCAATTTATTAATATATTGTGTGGGATTTCATCAATTTTAATTTATACCACTATAGTGGTGTCACATATTTTTTTAAGCAACAATTGGATATGATGAATATGAACCTAGGTAGTTGGAAATTATTAAAATAAATAAATGTCAGCAAAGGAATCAAACAGACAACACATTAATAAAATAAATATATTTTACTTACAAATACCACATCTATCACCTATATTTCTTCTCATTCTAAAGTATCCCATTTCACCTGTATTCGCACAATGATAAATGAAAATAATGTGTTAATAAATGTAATGACAATAGTTTATTTTTTTTCTTTTCACTTACCCCAAGTTGAACCCCATGAATTCTACAAAATTTTGTAGAATAAAATAAAAAAATAATGAAAGTTAGTAAACTGTTTATGTATATATATAAATAATAATAATGGGGGTGTATTTTAATACATTACTTTTATAGTCCAAAAATCAACACCATTTTCACTTCCATATCCAACTACTACAACAGCATGAGTAGTTCTATATTTACTACAACTAGCACTATCGTAAATACCACTTTGATAATACATAAATTCTCTTGTTGATGCATCATATGCAACTGCAACTGGACCAATATTAGCAACAGCTTCAGCTAAATCATTTTCATCATGTTGTTTTATCATGACATGCTTTGTAACTGGAGATCTTGCGTTGTTAGTTCTATAACGACATTGTCCAACTCGAGATTCATATGGATAAATGTGTTCTTCATTAATTCCCCTGTTATCTTGGATATATTTATAACAATTATGCATCCTTTTTTTTTTGAAATAATTATTTTAATGATTATTAAAATTGTTAGTATTACTACATTACAGTTAATAGCAATAAAACAATATCATCATTACTTACCATCCACCACTACAGCCACCATTTCCATATGAAGCAGTACAATCAACAAGTTGTTGTTCTGAAAGATCTAACATTACCTTGAACTTTCTAAAATAATGTCCTTCTAAAGCTCCAATTGCACTAAATGTATAGCAACTTCCTATAATAATAATTGTTATAAAAATAAAATTAAAACATGTAACCATCACCATATTATTATAATGAAATGATATTTTAAACTTACCACAACCGCCTTGATTTTTAACAGATGAAACAGCACCATGGATTCTCCAATCAACCGAGCTTGGTCTTGCTGTAGATGCGGTTTTTAATAACCCTGACGTTGTAGGTTTATTAGTGATTTCTTGACAGACTTTGTTAACTGATAATAATGGATTGATTGAATATGATCTTTGAATATATCCAAATGTATGTGATGATGCAACTACAATACTACTTATCCAGTTTGGAAGTTGATATCTATTATTACCACTACTATTGCTATTACTTGATACAGACTCAACATTCCAAATGCTTGTTATATCATTTAATTCAAATGAATATGATTGTATATCTGTTTCACCAATATTTGAAATAATTGCTTCAACTTGAATAAAATCCGTGTCGCTTTCTCTCCATGAACGAGTAATTGATTGTGTTACGTTTATCATACATGATGTTATTGGTGTAGTTGGAGTTGGTGTTGGTAATTGATCACATGTTGATGTTTTATCAGTGAGAGGTGTAATTTGATTTGATCTTTGATTATATCCAAATGTATGTGATGACCCTGCCTCAATACCACTTATCCAATTTGGAAGTTGATATCTACTACCACTGCTGTTGCTGCTATTACCACTTGATATTGTATCAACATTCCAAATACTTTCTATATTTTCTAAATTGAATGAATATGAACGAATTGTTGTTGGTCCCATATTGGTTATTGTTGTTTCAACTTGAATATAATCTTGATTACCATTATTCCATGATAGTACAACAGTTTGAGTTATATTAACTGTACATAATTCAACAGGTGGTTGAGTTTCATTTGGCATCATTTCATACAATTTACTTGTGTATACATGTAAAAATTCATCGTGTGTCATATCAGAGAACTGAGTTAAACCAAGTTGCATTGTTGAGTTTTCATTTTCTCTTTGATATTGTTCAATGTATCTACTACTATCTTTGAATGTTTCATATTTGATTAAAAATTGGTCAGCAGTATAAGTTCTATTAAATGAATTTGACCATTGAATGAATGAATTTTGATATTCAAGTTCTCTTTTTCTACATTCTTTTCCATATCTTCCAAATCTACAACCACATATATCACGACCACTACCATAATGATGATGACCACCATTGTGACTTTTAGAATTGTCTTCTTTTTCATCATTTTTATCAACACTACTATCTTCACTATCACTACCATTTAATATGACACTATTACCAAATCCTTTACATCTATTTGCTTTATCATCTTGAATATCATCTAATTCGTTTGTATGTTCATGTTCGTTATGATGATGATTATTTTTAATTATTACATTTACAATAATTTCACTGTCACCATCATCTTTAATTTTTGTATTAACTTTGACATCATAATCATCTTGATCATCATTGTTATCATTTTTACATAATGAAAATGTAAATAATGAACTAAATAATAAAAATACTATTACAACAATAGTACTATATTTCATTTTATTATTTTATCGTGGGCAAATAAAATTGTTATAGTGGTCAAAAAAATAAAAATTGATCAACCACTATAACCTGCAAAGATTTAAAAAAAAAACGTTTATAAAAAAAACAAAAAGAAATAATAATAATTGTTGATTGGTGGATATTTTTAATGGAAGTGGTGTATATACTTTGGAATGAAATAATAAACACAACCAACAATGTAATATGAGATTGACAATACCAGTACAGATAACTACTTTTCATTCTTTATCAATCTCCATAATACTTTTGTATTAATGATAAAGTTCATTTATTTAACAAAAATGTAATGTAATACATTCACACTAAAATTGTTTCATATGTTTCGATTACTGGTGGTAAATAATTAATTTGATTTTTTTTTTTTTTTTTTTTTAATTTGGTCGCAAAATTATTTTTTTTCAAATAAATTTTTTCATTTTTTAAATTACACACACAATAACTAAAAGTTATAATTAATTATATAAATACTAAAGATGGGTAATAATGTATCAGGTTTAATGAATAAATATGATTCAAGGTAATTAATGCATTTACTATATGACGTTTATGTTTGTTGTGATAACATATTCACTAATACAGCATTTTGCAAACAATTACAGATATGGTGAACTAGATAAAGGATTAAATGAAAAATTTGTAAAATCATTTGTTATAGCATCGATATCAGCATGTTTAATTTTAGGTGGTTTAATATCAATTATTATAGTAGCAATTCATTCTCAATTTATAACAATACCATCACAACTCACTTAATTCACACGTATATATGCAACAAACAAAACAAACAAAACAAATAAAACAAAACATGTAAATAATAATTATAATAAAAAAGAAAAGACTACAGTCATTATTTTTCTTTATTTTTTAATTGTACTTTTGCTAGTTGTGGTAGTTTCTTTTACAAATTCATCAGCATCAATATCTAAATTTAAAGTTTTAGGATCAACACCAAATTGTTTTAAAATATAGTGTTTTGTAGCTTCAATTGGTTCATTTTGTAATTGTACTCTTTCTTGATATAATTGAAAATCCAATTCTGAAACATCTTCACATTCTTCTGAGGAATATCTAGTTTTAACTTCACCATTATCATAACCATAATCATTACAACTTACACTACCACTATTATTACCAGCAGATTGAACAAGTAGCTCAGCTAATTTCTCTTGTAGCAATATTGTTGAATCTTGACAAGCTTTTTTCCATTTTAAAATTAAACCTTCAACTCTTTTCTCTTCTAAATTTGTTGGAATTGTTTTCTTTTGTTCAGATACTGGACTTGATTTGGATTGAAACTTTTCAATCAATTGTTTTTTCTCTTGAATTGATTTTAATAATCTTTTCTTTTCATCTGCCAGTGATTGTAATTCTCTTTCAATTTGTAATTCATATTTTGATGATAATATATGATTGTTATTTGAGGTATTTGTACTACCACTACCACTGTTACTATCTTTAATAAATTTATTTGGTGATGATTCAATTTCTTTATCTAAATTAAATGCAATTGATTGATTTCTTTTTTTAGTTGGAGTTGATGAGCCACCTGACAAATGATTACCGGAACATTTTGATTTTGATGGTGATAATGTTGCTGTAATTGATGCAATTGTATTTTTAGGTGCTTTTTTATTATATTTATCTGTTTTATTATTTGGTGTTGTTGGTGTTGTTGTTGATTGTTGTTTTTCTTTTTCCGCTTCTTTTTCAAATTTATTAATTTCAATTTGTAAATAACTAAAACTTATTATTTTAAACCATGGAATTGATGAGAATACTGATAATTTATCATTTACTATGATTTCTTTAATTATATTCTTTTCAACCAATTGTTTAATTATTGTTTTTATATAATCTAAATTAATATTTGTTGTTGATGTTGATGATGATGATGATGATTCTGATTGTGATTTTTTAACCAAATCTAGTATACTATGATAAGTGAATGGATTATTATCCCAATTATCATATGAATAATGAATAATTAAACTTAATTGATTATCATTTTTTTCATTCTTTAAAAATTGTTGAATATAGTTTGGTATTGATTTAAATAGATCAACTACTTTATTACCATTACTTCCACTACCACTACTACCTTCATCATCTTCATCTTCATTAATTGTTGGTTTAGATGGTGTTTGAAATAAACTGTTTGGCTTTTTACTTGGTGTGTTTTTAATTGGTGTAGTTGTTGTCGTTGTTGTCGTTGTATTTACATTTTTAGTTGGTGTTTGAAAACTTTTACTTGATTTTTTAGTTGGTGTTGCTGATATACTACTACCTGTAGTTGTTGTTGTATTTGATTTAACAGGTGAAACAAATGAACTTTTACACTTTTTCATTTATACAATTATATATATAATTTATCTGTTTGTGTATGTACAAAAATTTTCAAATACAAAATTATTTTTTTTTGAAAGCAAAAAAAAAATTAATATCGAAAAACAATAATTCAAAGAAAAAAAGAGATATTTTTAATTACTAAATTTTGATCTTTTTGAAAGAAGTTCATATAAATGTTAAAATAATAATATCTAAAGTAGAGAAATTAAAATAAAAGTGTAAACAAATAAACAATATCAATAATTTTATAAAGTTTTCCTAAAATAATAGGTAATTAAATTTTTTTTTTTTTTTTTAAATTTTTTTTTCTTTTTTATTTTTTCAATTTTTA
Source organism: Dictyostelium brefeldianum (assembly GCA_013375695.1). Taxonomy (NCBI): domain Eukaryota; phylum Evosea; class Eumycetozoa; order Dictyosteliales; family Dictyosteliaceae; genus Dictyostelium; species Dictyostelium brefeldianum. Next base: position 8,425 of record JABXES010008566.1, on the reverse strand, counting down.
AAATCAGCAAGTGTTGTCATATAAACACAACAATAAATAAATAAAATTAAATTAGACCATAGTTACTATAAAAACTCTCTTTTGTAAAATATTATAAATAAAAACTACTATTATAAAATGTCGAAACCAGATTTAAATTCACTTTCAATGTATGTATATTTGTGCTATATTACTAATATTATTATATGATATTAGTATACTAATATAGAACTGAATATTATATGCAGTAAAATGAAACAAATCAATTTATTAAAAGAAAGATTTAGTCATACTATAGAAGTTGTTAAAGATTCAACATTTAAAATCCCCTTTTTAAATGTTCATTTATTAATGTACGTATTAAAGAGTTTAATAGTTGTGTAAATTTATTTATTTCACTTTTTATTAACCATCTCCTTGATTGTACAGTTCATTACCAGTTAATTTCCCAAATTCACCGCCAGCATACTTTTTAGAAATATTACAAACACACCAACCAGTTTCATTACCACAAAATTATCAATGGACTCAAATGAGTAATTTAGCATCAGTTACAGTTCATATTATGGAACCATTTATAAAAGATAGTAGAATTTTAGAATCATTAATTGATCAAGTTAGGAGATTACAAGCACAACAACAACAATCACAACCACAAAGAAATGTACAACAAACACAACAACAATCACAATCACAATATTCACCACCACCTCCTTATAAAGATCAACCAATATCGACATCACCAAATAATAAACAACCAATACAAAATAAACAACAACAACAACAACAATCACAACCAAATCAAAATCAAAATAAAATACCAAGTTTACCAACTGAATTTTCAGAATTAAAATCAAAATCAATTCAAGAATTGGAAGAATTAATTAAAAATGAAGATTCATTAAATGCATTTATATATTCATTTGATGAAGTTGGTGAATTATCAGATAGAAAATCAAAACTATTATCAGAAAACGAAAGATTAACTAAAATTACAGATCCATTACCAACTGAAATTTCAGATTTAGAAGCAAATATCAGTATTGTAAAACAACAATTTGAACAATTAAAGGGTAAACAAGATCAATTATTGTATAAAAAGAATGAAATTGCTGAAAGATACTCTCAAAATTCATTATTGGATAAATTAAATGATTCAATTGCTGAATACGAGTCGGAATCTGAAAATATTATTTCAAACTTTTTAGATGGTAATTTGGACATTAAAGAATTTAAAAAACAATTTAAAGAAAAAAGGTCATTATTTCATTCAAAATCAGCAAACAAAGATTTATTTTTTAAATAATATCAACCAACAAACAACAACAATAAATAAATATTAATTATATTTCGTATAGAATAGTACATTATTATTATTATAAAACAATTTTTTTCATAAACACTTGGCTATAGTATATACATTAGCAACTAAAAATGTCTACACCTAATAACTATAAAATGTAATCCACGTCGGACAAGCCACTGACAAAAACTCTGGTGCGAGTCATGTTGCTGATAATTAAATGATCTAATTCGTTCAAAATCAGCAAACAAAGATTTATTTTTTAAATAATAATAATAACCCGAACAAATAAATAAATATTAATTGTATTTCGTATAGAATAGTATTATTTATTATAATAATAACAAAAACCTAATAATTAATATATTATAATAAATTTCTACATTAGGTATCGGATGTGTGAAAATGTCAATGGAATTATAATTTGTTCCATAGCTATTTAATTTTATTATTTTATTTTATTTTTAATTTTATTTTTTTGTTTTTTTTTTTAATATTTTTTTTTTTTTTTTTTTATAAACACTTTACTATAGTATATACATTAGCAACTAAAAATGTCTACACCTAATAATTATAAAATCGGAACTAATGTAATCCACGCAGGACAAGCCGCTGACAAGAATTCCGGTGCAGTTATTGTACCAATTTCATTATCAACTACATTTTTACAACCATCACCAGGTGTACTTCATTCTGTATGTTTTTAACATTTCAAAAATAGATCTTCACCACTAAATATATGCATATATATTAATTTTACAATTTGATGTTAGGAATTTGATTATTCAAGATCAGGTAATCCAACTAGAAAAGCATTTGAAGAATGTGTTGCAGCATGTGAAAATGCTAAATATGCATTATCATTTGCAAGTGGTTTAGCAACATTAACAACCATAACTCATATGTTATCAGCAGGAGATGAAGTTATTTCAATTGATGATGTTTATGGTGGTACACGTAGATACTTTACACGTTGTGCAACCAATTTTGGATTGAAATTTAGTTTTGTAGATTTAGCAACACTCGACGATCTAAAAGCAGCATTCACAGATAAAACCAAATTAGTATGGGTTGAAACACCAACCAATCCATTGTTAAAGGTTGCAGATATTAAAGCAGTTGCAGAATACGTTAAATCACGTGGTGCAATTTTAGTTGTTGATAATACATTCATGTCACCATACTTTCAAAATCCATTAGATCTCGGTGCAGACATTGTTATGCATTCAGTTACAAAATTCATTAATGGTCATAGTGATGTAGTTATGGGTGTACTCGCAACAAACAATGATGAATTGTACGCAAAATTAAAATTCTTACAAAATTCCGTTGGTGCTGTACCATCCGCATTTGATTGTTTCCTTGCTCTTCGTGGTCTTAAAACATTACATGTTCGTATGGAAGCTCATCAAAAGAATGCATTTGAAATTTGTAAATTTTTAGAATCACATCCAAAAGTTGATAGAGTCATTTATCCAGGTTTACCATCTCATCCACAACATGAACTTTGCAAACGTCAAATGAAAGGTTTTGGTGGTATGGTCGTCTTTTTCGTTAAAGGTACAATTGAAAATAGTAGAGCATTTTTAGAAAATATTAAAATTTTCGCTTTAGCTGAATCATTAGGTGGTGTTGAATCTGTAAGTAATAATTTAAATTTAATTAATATACATACATTCAAATGTTGTCAACATTATATTAACTAAATTTTAATTGCTTACAGTTAATTGAATTACCATCAGTTATGACTCATGCAAGTGTTCCAGTTGAAGAAAGAGCTAAACTTGGTATTACTGATACTTTAATTCGTTTATCAGTCGGTATTGAAGATATTACTGATCTTTTAGCTGATATTAAACAAGCTCTTGAAAAATGTTAAATTGTATCATTTCCATTGTCAAATCATTACAATACAAACAAAGTAATATTATAATATAGAGAATAAATAATTTTATTAAAAAAGTTTATTAAATTAAAATTACAACATTTAAAATTACAATGAAAATAAATGAAATTATAATAGTTGAACTTGATGATGGTGTATCATCAGAATTTGATGTACTTGTAGTTGTTGGTGAAGTAGTGGTTGTTGCTGTTGTTGTTGTTGTACTTTCTACATAGGTATAATTAAATAAAAATGAATATAAACCATTTTGAAATGTTGATTTATATGAATGTGAACCTAGTACGCCTTTTGGGATTGAAACTTGAATTTCTTTATTTGGAATTGTAATTTTCAATTTTGGACCATCCAAAGTATTAACATCATATCCAAAATCAGTACCTGTAATTGTAACAATTGTTGAACCATCAGTATTTACAATATCATTATATGAATTAATTTTAAATGTTGGACAACTAGCCAAGGTATTTGCATTAAAGTTTGAATATGGATTTGGTAATATATTATCAGCAAATTTACCACCTTGGCAAATAAAACAATTTGATACACCTCCATTTAAATTATTATTTGATAATATTAAATTCTTTATGTAACAATAATCGTTTGGTAATGGTCCAAATAATTGAGTATTATCTAAAATTTCCAATGTTTCTAATTTACCAAATTGACCAATTGGTAATTCTTGTTTAATTGTATTACCTTGAATGTAAATACTAGCATAATTACTGAATTCCATATTTACAAATTTGAAATTATTACCAGTTGAAATAAATTGTGAACCAACTGGTGCTTTAATACATGGTTTAGCAGTACATGAGTCAATGAATTGTAATGCATTATTTTCAAAATTTAAATTTGAACCAACTTTGAATTTTGATAAATCAACATACCCCAAAGTAGTATCAAGTTTGAATCCATTTGAATAAATTTCAAAATTATTTAAATTTGTCAATGTTGAAATTGTTGATGATGGGAATACCCACTGTTGTTGAGATGTTGGTTCAACGAAACGAATTACTAAACTTGTAAATGAACTGATTGATTTCATTACTGATAAATCTGGGAATGCGTATGTTGTTGTTTCACCATTATCAACATATAATGTCAAATAATTTAATGCGACTAAATTTTGTAATCCACTTGGTAATTTTCCATTTAACGTAACCGGTAATCCTAATACTATTAAATTTGATTCTGTTGGTATTGTTGCAGACATATTATAACCTGAATTTGGATTCTCAATAATTAACGATGTCAATTTTGAATTGAACCAATTATTTCCTACAACTGATCCAAAATAAACAAAATGAATTGATTGTAATGAATTTGGGAAAACTACACTTGATGAAAATTGTGTTGTTGTTGCTGTAAAACTATATACTTTACTGTAACAATTTAAAAACACCAATATTAATATTAATTAATATTTAATATAATTATATAGATATTTGATATTTAAATATTTACATTGTATTTATATAAAAAAATTTATCTAAATTATTAAAGAAATTAACATTTAATGAAATTAGATCACCGAGTATTAATGATGTTAAAGAATCTTTAAATACAGTTAAATCACTTGCAATTGTTAACATTGTTGATTGAGTTGGCACATTAATTGAGTCTACTACATATTCAGTTGTTGATGGTGTATTTAATTTACATGTTAAATAATTACATGGTGTTGTTGTTGTAACACCAAATGCCTCTTTCACTAAATCAATAGCTGCTTGATTTTGACTTGTTATTAATGTTTGTGCATTATTAACTTTAATTAAATTTATAATAAATAAACAAATAATTGTATAAATAATAGTTGCTTTCATTTTATATAAATATTTGTAGTTTTTATTGCAATGACAAAAATTACAAGTTTTGTAAAAAATATTAAAAAAAAAAAGAAAAAAAAAACAGTTTTGGTGGAAATATCTAGATATCTAATATTTATTTCCCACCTTTGGTACCATGCAAATATCATTTATTTTTTGAAGATCAAATATAAAAAAGAAAAATGAAGACCCAAAAAGAAAATATATATTTTACAAGTTTGTTTTTTTTAAAGCCATCTTATCTTTTTGTACCTAAAAAGATAAGATGGCAATGAACATGATATACACAAGTAACGATATTTATATCACACATATTTATTTACGATCATATTTTTTATATTGTTGTATCATATGTATACATGCACATGCACATAATACTTTAAATGTAAATGGTTTTGAACAAGGTTTACACCAATAACGACGTTTATCATGCTTACGATAAGCTACTGTTCCACAACGTGAACACTTTGGTGTTGAATTATTTGCATTTGGATGTGATTCAATTAAATTATTATTATTACTATTATTATTTTGTTGTTGTTCAATTTGTTGTTGTTGTTGTTTATAACTTCCAATAATTTCAATATTACCAATTTGTTCAGCTGGTACTTGTTGTTCTAATTCATTCTCTTGTTCATGATGTTCATCTTGATCATCTGATCCATTATCATTTTCTTCATGGCTATGATGTTCATGTTCATGTTCATCATCATCATCATTGTCATGGTTATGTTGAGGCTCATGTTGAGGCTCATGTTGATGTTCATGTTGATGTTGATGTTTATTTTGAAGTTGATATTGTTTAAGATTTTGATATTGTTTTAATTGATATTTATCAACATGTTTTGGTGGTGTAGTAATATTTGAATCTCTTTCAAAATGATCATCGGTTTTTTGTTTTTTTCCATATGGAGTTGAAGAAATTATTAAAGGACCACTTGAAGGATATACATTTTTTTGTTGAGGTTGTTGTTCTTGTTGATGAAGATGTTTTTGTTGAACTGGTGATACTGATCTTTGTTGAGTAATTTCTTTTTTAACATTATTTTTAAGTTCATTCTCGCTATGATTTATATCTATTGGAGTTTGTGAATTTTCAATTATTTTATTAAAACTGATATTACTATTATTATCAGCACTTTGAATTTTTATAATAATATTAGGAGATCCATTATTATTATTGTTGTTACTGTTAATAATACTACTAAAATCTCTCTATAAATCCCAATTCCATAAATACTATTGATTAGTATATTATTTATTTACATAATATATCATATTATTAACATACTTTTATTTGTTTAAAATTAATATTAATATCATTTTTCATTTTTATAGGTTTTTGTTCTTTATCTACAGAAGTCATTTTTTTTAGATTTATAATTAGTTGAATTTTGGTTTGTGTGTTTGTGTGTTTGTGTGTGAGTGTTTTTATTCAATTAATAAAATAATAAAAAAAAAAAAAAAAAGCAAAAAAAAAATTTGGTGGTGAGCTAAATTTACTTTTTACTATTTACTTTGAGACAAATTTGGTGGTGTTTTCTATATATTTTTAATAATTTTTATTGAAATAAATAATGTTACACACACTCTATCTCTTTCTCACACATATGTGAATTTTGCACACACATGTAGATATATATTTTTATTTGTGTTAGTTAGTGTGTTTGTTTTTTAATTTGCTAGTACACACTAAAAACAACAACACCAATGTATGCACAATGTTATCATTTATTTAATTATTTTTTTATCACTATTTGTAAAATGTTACCATTATTGTTTTATTTTTACAAATTGGTACGAATATATATGTTTAACATTTTACCCATTGGATTACCAAAAAACAACATTCACAAACACTAATTTAATGTTTGTTTTTATTATGATCTGTTATATAATTTTATTTATTTTCGCAAATATACCTATTATATTTTTTATTTCATCTAATTTTAATACATTTTTTATCATCATTTAATAGTGATTTATTTGTTGATATTAATTGTTTTTTCATTACTTCTTTTTATGATTGAATCAATATCTTCATCTTCTAATATAGTTGATGTTTTACTTTGAAGTATATCTTGAGATCCAAATTTAATTATGTCTAATATCATTTGAGGTGATAATGGAAATACAACTTGTGGTGGAGTTTGTTGTTGTTTTTGTAAATGAATTAACTCAGATACTTTGATCAATTCTTCTTCCATTGAATTTTCAGTTACTAAACGATAAACTGTTATTGATTTTAGAGGTTCACCTGCTTTGTTAACTCTATTTTGTGCTATTATATCCATTTGAGAATTCCAATCTGAATCATAAAAAATAATAACATCTGCTGCATGTAGAGTTAAATCAACACCACCACTTCTTGTTGATAATATAAATGTAAATAAATTGGAGGATGGATTATTGAAATTTTCAGCTTTAATATCACGATCTTGTGATATTGTGTTACCATCTATTCTTTCGTATTTATATTCACGATATAACATATAATCTTCTAATATATCCAACATTGTATTCATTTGTGAAAAAATGAGTACTTTTGATCCTTCTTGTTTTAATTTTGCCAATAATTTATCAAGTACAACCAATTTACCACAATTTATAATTAAATGATCTTGACTACTTTGTTCCTCATCCTCATTAATTAAATAAGGATGATTACATATTTTTCTTAAATACACACAAATATTTAATGATTTTGATGTTGCTTCTTTATTTGTTGTGTCTGCAACTTCTGATATTATTAAATCTATATTATTTGAAAGTAAATCGCTATACAGTTCTCGTTGAATTTTTGAAAGTCTTGTATATAGTTTAATTTGTTTGTTATTTGGTTGTTGAAGTGGGGTATACATTTTATGACTGAAATGAAAAAATATGATTTGAAAAAAAAAAAAATCAAAAATAATTTGGAATGATAATTATCTACCAAAATTTCTAATTCTTTAAAATAAATATTTATTGGAAGATGGAAAAAGTTTAAAAAAAGATAAATTAAAATCTTCAAATTTTAATTTTAAACAAATAATTAATATTTTTTAGATAATCTCGATTGGTATTGAAATGGGTAGATAAAATGATTATTTCGAAATCATGACTATTCAGTGGACACTGAAGTCTAGTTTAAAAGTTTCGTTTTAGACTGATATCACATTAAAATAATAGATGAAAATTACAATTTTTTTTATTTTATTATGATGAAATTTACATATAGATCACAACTGATTCGTATTTTTTTTTTTGTATTACCTTTGGGATAACTAGTGATGTGTTGTTTATTTACAATTATCAGTTGATTGTGTGCTGTTTTTTTTTTTTTATTAATAAATATTGCAATATGCAAGTATTTATGAACGATTTTTATTTTTATAGTTTTTTTGTATTGTTTTGTTTTTTTTTGTTTTT
>JABXES010008558.1:0-14269 GCA_013375695.1 Dictyostelium brefeldianum | reverse complement strand
ATTTTTAATCATTAATTTCAAAAAACATTCTCTTTAACAAATATATTATATTAAAAATGACTTTAATTTGTAAATATATATTAATTTATACAGCACATTGTTTAAAACCTATTCTAACTTTATATAACAATATAGCTGCAATTTCAAATATTGGTTCAGTTTCAATCAATAGTAACAAATCAGTATCTGTCAATAAAGAATCATCTAAACAATCATTATCAAATAGTTCCAATCAAACAGCAGGTTTAATTAACCTTGATATCTTTGCAAGTTTGTTGGGGTTGTTAGGAATTGGTGTAAAATTAAATGTGCTTTAATAGCCATTTCTATCTCCCCCACTGTACTATTTTTATACATACCAATTGTAAAACAAATAAATAAAATTGAAATAAATTTTTATCAAAATCAAATATATATTATTACTCTGATATTTATTATTTTGATATGATTAAAAATACAATTACAATTTTATTTTATTTTATTTTTTAAATTGGAGTAGTATTTGTTGTAGTATTATTTATATTTATATCGGTTGTTATTGTTGGTGGGATAAATGCATTAATTAAATCCGCAACACTATCACCACTACTGTTATTATTATTATTTTGAATATCTAATTTTGGTTGGTTTAAAAAATTATTCCTTCTTGTTCTTAATGATGGATATGCTGTTTTAAAAGTTTGTTTTCTCATTTGACGATGGAATGATGGATAAAGTAAAGTTTTACGTTCACCACTATTTTTTAAATCTTCCAAATGAATTTTAATTGAATTTCTAAATAATGATCTTGTTTTTACATGTAAATATGGTGCATCTTTTTCGATTGTTGAATTTGGTGATGATGATGGTGTTACATTTGTTGATAATGATGGTGATGTTGTATTTGATGAATTATTGGTAGTTGTTGTAGTTGTAGTAGTTATAGTTGATTTTGTAATTGACATAGTTGGTTGTTGTGATTCATTATTATCACCAGTAGTACTCTCATCCAATTGTTGACTATGTTTTAAACTATTGATTAATGAATGTTGTAAATGAATTTGAGTTTTTCTTTTTATGATATCTTCAGATCTACATTTTTCACAAATACTTTCACCATTCTTTTCATAGTATTTACCACCTTCTAATATTGTTGAGCAACAAAAACATTTGAAACAAGATGGACATAATTGTCTACCATTTACTTTTAAAAACATACCATCAATATATAGAGAACATTCATCACAACGTGTACCAACTAATTCTTCATAATGATCTTTACAATAAACTGAGCCTTGGTGCTCACCCAATTGACCTTCAATTTGAGTACCACAATTTGAACAAACTAAACAACCAACATGCCATTTTGAATTTAATGCATCCATCATAACTTCATCTTTAATTGTTAAATTACAACCATGACAAAATATTTCTGAATATGCCTCTGCCATTATATGATTAACATCACAATCAAAACAAACTGGTTTATCATTTCTAATATAATACAATGATGGATCCATTGGTGTTTGGTCACAACATTCTGTACATTTAAAACATTCTCTATGATAAATACCACAATCCAATATAATTGGTCTACCTGATGATGTTGACGATAATGACAATAAATTACCAATTGGTAATTCACATCCAACACAAATTAAAATTGGTTCTACCACTATTGTTGTTTCAACGGTTGCAAATGAATCTGGTGATGTTGGTGAAAGTAATTCAATTGGATCAATCGATGTTACTGGTGTTGGTTCAGTTGATCTATCAATTTCAATTACAACATTTAATATTTCTTTATCCAATTTATCACATATTTCAATTGGTAATGTTGGTCCATTATTATTAATAAATACTGGTATAACTTTTGATTGTTGTTGTTTACCAGTAGCACTTTCTGATTTTGGTTCAATACAATTATTTAAACATTTTAAATGTTTTAAACCATCATTTGGATCATTATGAACTATAAAATTTTTAACACCTAACCAACTTGTACAATAATAACATATAAAACATGAACTATGATAAATGTGATTACCAAATTCTTCAAAATCACTTGTTTTAATTACCAAACCACAACCTGAACAATTTTTAAAAAATCCTGAATCTTTTGCATCACAATCAATACAAATTGGATCATTACCTTCAAATAAACAATCTGTATGGGTTTGGCAATTAATTAATAATTTAATAATAATAATTTAATCGTAATTACTACCACTACTAATATAATACATACTATTTTCATCATCTAATGGTTTTAAACATTTAATACATGCCATACATTTCCAATGATAATTTTCGGAATTTCTATTTACAGATGCATCAGCTGGTGTAATAACGAGTGAACATTTTGGACAAATATGAGCAGTTCTTGAACTTCTTGTTTGTTTTTTACCAGTAATAAAATTTGATCTACCAACAGTTGAATATTGAGTTGATTTTTGGGATGCTGTTAATGTTGATGAAGATAATAATGAATTTGATGAAGTTGATGCTGTTAAACCATTACCATTACTGATATTTCCATTAGTGCCATTACCATTATTACCATTATGATGATGATATAATTTAGCTAATCCAGTTGCATATGATGTATTAAATACTCTTTTATCTTCAATTGATTCTTCAGATACTGAACTTGAATCATCATCATCCAATCCTTTATCATCTTCTAAAAATATTAATTCAATCATAAAATTACTTGGAAAATGTTTAACATCTTTATGTGCTTTATCAATTTCTTGTCTACGAATTTGAATTCTTGTACCTTCTATAAATGCTGTATGAAAGCAATAACTAAACATATGACCTTTGGAATTCTTATTGAAAAATTCAATTCTAACATCATTTGACAATAATATATTACCACAATCCAATTCAACTTGTTGTGTTGGTTGAATTGTACCTTTTTTTAATTTCTATAAATAAGTTAGATCAGTATTGTGTTGTATTAGGTTGACTAAATAAACTATAAGTTGATACATACTAATGGTTTTGAATAAAAAACAGATTTACCTTGTTGAACAATTGATAAGTATGGTTCACAACCACCAGCTATATTAAAATTTGGTAATGAATTCATTTTAATCATTGAAAGTACTTTTGTTACTGATGGTGGCTTAGGTACAGGTCTACCATATTGAAGTAATGCTTCAAAATATCTAACATATCTAATTTGACTTGGTATTGTTACACCTTTACTATTGTGTGTTCTTTTATTTGCAAATATTCTCATTGACTCTGATCCTGTTTGACATTGTTTATTATATAAAAGCCAACATGCTGTCATTGTACCTGTACGTCCTTTACCTGCTTTACAATGAATTGCAACTATATTTTCTGGATCTAAATCTAACCATTTTTCCTAAATGATTGAAATACATATTTGTGTTTATATTAATATATAAAGTGAGGTGGGTGTGATTATATTATATTTATTAAAATGAATATATGGTATACATACGACATCAACACAAAATTCTGAAATTACATTTAACGTTGGAGGTGAATGATCATCAAATGGATATTCACTAACTCTACCTTCGAATCTATTATGTTCATATTTTCTTTCTGAACAAAGATTATAAACTTTGTAATGAGCAGGATGTAATGTTTCAAAAAATCTTTGAACATCCCTCATTCTATTTCTATATAATCCTTCAATCGATTCACTTGGAAATCCCATTGCTATACATCGATCTGTTATATATGATAAATCTAAATCAAAATTGCCCCATTCAAATCTCCTCTTTTTTTTTGATACCATTTTTCTAACTAAATCCATCTTTTATCTGTATATATCTGTGGTGTGTTTTTATTATTTATTATTTTTTTGGTTGGGAAATCTATTTTTATATTTATTCGTGTCGTGTTTTTTTTTTAATTTTTTTTTGATTGGCTGAATTATTTATATCTATTGTGTGGTTGGTGTAAATATATTTTAATTAATTATGATATCATTTAATATAAACAACCAATAATAATAATAATAATGATGTCTGTATTATATATGTTATGATTATGATTATTATGATGTATAGATATGTATGATAACGGGAAAAAGAAAAAAAATAAAAAAAAATAAAAAAATTAAAAATTAATGTTTGTTAAAAAAAAAAATTAAAAATTATGATTTTTTAAAAATATCTCAAACAATAGCTAAAAGGAAAAAAAATATTTAAATATATGCTTTTTTGTGTAAGGTTGCGACAGTGATGATAATAATAAATATTTATAAATTAAAATCCCATTAATTGTTTAACTTTATTTACTTTGTCAATGTTTTTAGTTAATAATTCTAATAATTTAAAAGCAACATCAGGTGCACTTGATGGACCACATGATGTAATAATATTACCATCAACTACAATTGATTGAGAAATTACATTTATACCTTGATATTCTTTTAATTGATCCAATCTTTTACTATCACCAAGATGGTATGTTGTAGCAGTTTTACCGTTTAAAATACCACTTTCAGCCAATACTAAAGCACCAACACAAATAGATGCAATTGGTTTTCCTTTTGAATTGAATTGTCTAATCAATGATGTTACAGATTCACTAAAACCTTCTGTGTAAAACCCATAATTTTCAAATCCACCTGGTACTGCCAAAGCATCATATTGATCTACATTGTTTATTTCATCAGAGAGTAAACTATCAACCAACACTGGTACCCCAAAAGTACTTGTTACAGTTTTATTTAGTCCACATGTGACCACATTAATTTTACTACCACCATCTGAAATTTCATCCTCTCTTGCCCATCCAATTACATCTACAAAAACTGAAAATTCCATAACTTCAAATCCCTTTAATAGTAATAATAATATCTTCATTTTATATTTTTTTTTAATCTTTTTTATTGTTTGAGGTAAAAATAATAAAAATAATAAAAAAAATTAAAAAAAAATGCATGAAAAAATAAATTCGTGATTAAACACTGTGTTGACAACATTCCCTCCACCAATTGTGTCGAAATCTTAAATTGCTCTGTAACGTTTGTGCCTTCAAGCGTATGATTCCTAGTTGGTGTTGAGGGGGTTAGTACCTGTACACAAATAAAAACACTCTTTTTCTCGATATTTAAATAAAAAAACTATATTTTAAGGTACTAAAATTCTAAGTTTATTTAGCTGCAGTTTTTTTGACGGCTAAAGAAGCTAAAATGAATCAAGTTAGTATATGTACGCATATTTGGGAGATCGATGATTAATACAAACCTTCTTTGAAACCAGAATTGAATCTCTTGTGAACTGTTTTAAGGTATCTAGTACGACCAGTACCGGTTGTCTTTCTACGTTGAGCTTTGATAGACCAGTTGTATGATCTAGTTTTGGCTGATGGGTAACCACATGAAGCACAAGTCTTCTTTTGGATATGGTATGATGATTTACCACAACGACGGCATATAGTGTGAGACTTTGTGTGTCTTCTACCAAATGAAAAGGTACCTTTAGTCTATAGGTATTATATATTAGTGTCCAATCTCTCTAAAATTTGACATAATCAACCCAAACAAATAAAACATACCATTTTTTTTTAAACGTAATGTGATGAAAGATAAAAACGCTTAAAAAAATTTCAAAAAACTCTTGTCGCTTTTTTTTTTTCGAATTTTTTTTTTTTTGGCATGAATTTTATGAATTATTTGTAACGAAACATATGTTTATATTTAATTTTCGTTGATTATATTCCTTTTTTTTCAATTTATATTTACACTATTGGTATTTATTTATAGTATTAATTGTTAAAACTTTATTACCACCTTTTTTTTTTTGTGTGGTATAATTATTTTGTATATAATTTTTAAGTTTTTAAATTTTCAAAAAATTAGTTTTCACTTTTTTTTTGTTTGTTAAATAAACAAACACACGAAAGAGATATCATATGATTGTTTTTATTTATTATTTATTTAAAGTTTTATTTTATAATATAATTTAGATAAATCATCAGAGTCACTATCAAATTGTTTTTTAGTTATTGAATAATAGTTCAAATAATAATCAGATATTACAAATTGATCACTGTTAAGTGAATGAAATAAAAATGAACGTGCATAAGCAAGTCATTGGAAATTAAAGGAGAATTATCGAAAACAGGAGCAGATAAAAAGAATTTTGGTGATATAAATGAAAAGCATTTGTTATTTTAGGTTGGATTTTGATGTTAGGGTTGTTGCCTATCGATATTATAGATAAAGAAAAGAGAAAGATCAACATTTAGGGAATTACAATGAGTGCATATATTGTAGACAAGATGAAATGATCAAACATGGAATAATTATTATACCGTGCAAATAAAGCAAGTCAGTTATCTCTCGGTATCAGATAATTAAAAAACATGTTGTGTAATATTAATATTACACAAACAAAAATAAAAAATTAAGTGGTATTTTAGTGTAATGAACATTGCTTGTATACTGTTTTTATTTATTTATTTAAAAAGTTTTATTTCTATAATATAATTTTGATAATGAACCAGAATTAATATCAAATTGTTTTTTAGTTATTGAAAATAATAGTTCAAATAAATAATCAGATATCACCAATTGATTACTGTTAAGTGAATGAAATAAAAATGAACTTAATTCTTTTACGGTGAATATATCATTTGGATTTGAATTTGATTGCTTTACTAATAACCAACTATAGTTTTGATGAAAATATTGAATTGTATTTAATTTACCATTTCTACATGCATTTAATAGTATATTATTAAGACACACTTTGTAACCTGGAGCTTTATTACTATTTAAAACTAGATCCAATAATTCAGTTTTACATTCACTTGCATTTGATGTAATATATTTGACACATTGCTCGAGTATAGGATCATAATAAACACCAGTTTTTAATAAAGCTCTTTTGATATTATGATTATCTTTTAAAATTTCAGAATTGTTGAATTCATCTTGATAATTTTTATAAAACCAATCTATAAATCTAGTGAGACTATTTCCATCATATATATTTGTATCTGATCCATATTCTAAAAAATCAATTAATTGGTCCATACCACCAAAATTTAAAAATGCCAATTTTAATAATTCAAATCTGTTATCATTACCATAATCTGATGAATAAATAACTGATGAAAAAAGAGATCTAAATTTTTGATCATCATCGTCATCTACTTCATATGTTTTCTTTTGATAATAAACATTTGAACCTGATTTAAATATATGTTTTAAAACATCAATGTTACATGGTTGATTACTATAATATCCATTTGAATTGGGTGATGATAATATGATTAAACCATTGTTTTCATTTTCATGTGATTTTCATTTGAGTTGATATAACTTTTCATAATGTTGTAACAATTCAACTGATCTAAAATACCAAATTGCTGCACCACCATCTACAATGAAATATGAATAATAATTTTCAAATAACCATTCCAAAACCAATTTTGATCTAATGTAATTTGTAATGAAATAGTAAAGTGCTCTCCATTCCCTTTCTAGACACTTAATACGATCACCCAATTCTTTTGCAACATATTTAATTTGATCTAAATCATCATTGTATATTACCAAATAAAAGAATATTATTGGATCAATGGTTTCAGATTCTTCTTTAATTTTACCAATATTATAATTTAAAAATTTCATTTGTTTATCTTTATCACCTTGGCAATGTGAAAATAAGAAATCTGGTTCTTTTGCTTTACCGAATGGTTGGTCAAAACATTCATTAACTAAATATACATCACTACCATTAATTGACGAGTATTCAAGTGTTAAATCAGCAAATCTTAAAAATGATAAATATGCTTGTCTTGTAACCTGACGAGTACCAATATCAGAATCTGTATATGTTTCACTACCACAGAAATAAATGTAATAAAATTGAGACTTTTTAACATTTAAAAATGAACATAATAATTGTAATAATTTCTTTATCATTTCTTTTTTTGATTCAATTTGATTTGATTTATCTGATAATGTTGATTTTAATTCTTGTTTGGTTAAGTTTTTTTGAAAATGTTTCAATTTCTTTAACTGTAACTGTGTTGGAATTGTGCTTGATACATTTTAAAATTAATTTTGATATTCCAATTAATAATTTTAATTTACATTCTTCAATATCAAATTCATTTACTGCTCCATTTAAATTTTGATTAACCATTTTACTATCAATTAATTTTTCATCATATAAATGATTTAATATTTTAATATCAAATGCTTCTTCACCCAATTTATATATTTGTAAATTGAATTGTGGTTGTAATAATAATTTAACAAATTTGAATTTATCGCTGGATATTGCAAAACGTAAATTACGATTTGTTGGATTGTATTGATAATGTTGAATTAATACTTGTAATGCTGGTATACAATTTGCGTCAATAATTACATTAGCCAATTGTTCTCTACCATTTTCATTATCAATTAAAACATTCTTTTTAACCATGACATTATTAAAATCCATTGAATATTGACCATAATGTTTGAATAATTGTTGATAAAATAATCTATCTTGATCATCATCATTTCTAATTGATTTGAATATTCCATAAAATATATTACTTGAGTAACTATTAAATACTAAATATTGATTTCTAATTACTTTATCACGTAATAAATTTAGTTGATTATATTGGATCATATTTTCAATTGATATGATTGAATGATATGATCCATATAAATGAGTATTCATATTTGACATTATCTGCTTGTATAAGAATATATTTCTAAATACTTTCCAAAATAACCATTCCAAAGGATCAATATTATCTTTAATTTTAAATTCAATCACCTCTTTATTGAATGAATTTATGTTGTTTCCATATTCTTGTTTATCTAATATATCTTGTTTTCTTTTATACTATTTTAATTTGTTCAATTATATCATTCTTTTTAATACCATTTTTAATTGATATACCCAATGTTGATGCAATACCTTTTAATTGTATAACTGTTTGTTTAATTCTAATATCAATTTTACCTCTATCTTCATTATTTAATTTTTGTTTCTTTAATCTGTTGTCATCACCGATATTATCTTCATCATCATCTCTTTTATTTTTATTTTTATTATCACTTTGTGACATTTGTGTAAAATGTGAAGCCAACCATATAATTTTTGGTAAAAGAATTTTTTCAATTTTCTTTCAAAAATCTTTTTTTTTGAAGTTTGACAGCGAAAATAATCATTTAAAAATTGAAAAAAAAAAGTGACCAAAAATATCCGTTATAACTGTTTTATTTATTTAAAAGATTTATTTTTATAATATAATTTTGATATATCACCAGAATCACTATCAAATTGTTTTTTAGTAATTGTAAACAATAATTCAAATAAGTAATCAGATACTACCAATTGATCGTATTCAAGTGAACTAATTAATAATGAGTTTAATTCTTCAGTTGTGAATAAACCATTTGGATTTGAATCTGATTTCTGTATAAATAACCAATTATAATTTTGATGAATATGTTGAATTGTATTTAATTTACCATATTTACATGCATCTTTTAATATAGTTTTGATTGATGTTTTGTCAGTACCATTGTTTTTTAAAACGATGTCTAAATATTCAACATTACTTTGATTTGGATTTGATTTTATATAACCTATACAATGTTTATCAGTTTCTTCATTATGTATACCTATTTTTAATAAGAATATACCAAAAGCTTCATTACGTTTTAAATGTTTACTCTTGTTATATTTATGTTGATAATTTCTATAAAACCAATCTACAAATTTCACCAAACAAATTGTTTCAAATGCTTCTGGAGGATTGTTTGGATCAAAATATTCAATTAATTGATCAATACCATTACTAAAATTTGTGTATACCAATTTTAACATTTCAAATTTATCATTTTCACTGTAACCTGTTAATGAACAAATAGATGAAAAAATATTATCACCACCAAAGTATTCATTGAAATCTAATTGATAAACAGTTGAACCAGATTTAATAAAGTGTTTTAAAATTTCAATATTATAAGATTGATCATTATCAATGTCTGGAATTGGTAATAACTCTATTAAACTACTATTTTTTTCATTTTCATCCGATTTACATTTGAGTTGATATAATTTTTCATAATGTTGTAACAATTCAACTGATCTAAAATACCAAATTGTTGATCTATATATAAATAATGAATAATAATTTTCAAATAACCATTCCAATACCAATTTTGATCTAATGTAATTTGTAATGAACCATAAACATCCTTTTTCACCTATTGAATCAATAAAACTATAATCCTTCAATTGATTTGCAACATATTTAATTTGATCTAAATCATCATTGTATATTACCAAATAAAAGAATATTATTGGATCAATGAAATCATTGTTTCCTCTGATTTTACTGATTATCAAATTTATAAATTTCATTTGTTTATCATTATCATCTTGGCAATGTGAAAATAATAAATCTGGTTCTTTTGATACACCAATATCATATGTTTCAAATAAAGTTACCAACTTTGTATCAGCAAATCTAAATGATGATAAATATGCTTCTGTTGGAGTTTGACAAGTACCAATATCAGAATCTGTATATGTTCCATCACTACAGAAATAAATGTAATAAAATTGAGACTTTTTAACATTTAAAAATGAACATAATAATTGTAATAATTTCTTTATCATTTCTTTTTTTGATTCAATTTGATTTGATTTATCTGATAATGTTGATTTTAATTCTTGTTTGGTTAAATTGTTTGAAAATGTTTCAATTTCTTCAACTTTAACTGTGGTGCTTACTTGATTTTTTGATTTTAAAATTAATTTTGATATCCCAATTAATGATTTTAATGTACGTTCTTCAATTCTTTTATTATTTGATATTCTATTTAAATTTTGATTAACCACTTGACTGTCAATTAATTTTTCATCGTAGAGGTAATTTAATATTTTAATATAACGTATATCTTTATCTCGTTCATATGATTTGTCTATTTGTAAACCAAATTTTGATTCTTTTAATAATAATTTAACAAGTTTGAATTTTCCAAGGAACAATGCATAACTTAAACTCTTATTTGTTGGTTTGAATTGATAATGTTGAATTAATACTTGTAATGCTGGTATACAACCTTTTTCGGTTATTCCATTAATCAATTTCTCTCTACCATTTTCATTAACTTTTAAAACCTTTTTTTCTACCACCACATTATTAAACGCCAATGAGTGCTGACCATAATGTTTGAATAATTGTTGGTAAAATAATCTATCTTGATCATCATCATTTTTAATTACTCCAAATATTTCATTAAATATATAATTTGAATGACCACTAAATGTTAAATACTGATTTCTAATTACTTTATCACGTAATAAATTTAATTGACCAAGTTTAATCATATTTGTAACTGATATGATTGAATGATATGATCCATATAAATGAATATTCATATTTGACATTATCTCCCTATTCAAGAATATATTTCTAAATACTTTCCAAAATAACCTTTCACCTTGACCAATATCATTTAATTGTGTGGTTGTTGTTTGTTTTGATAAATTTGTAACATCAATTTCACTACTTTCTTTATTTATTTTATTTTTCTTTAATTTGTTATGTTCATTTTTATTGTCACCACTAATTATTTCATTATTATCTCTTATTTTTTTATTACTTCGTGTCATGTTGTGTGTTTGTTAGTTAAATCAAATAATGATCAAAAAAATCAAAAAAAGTAAAAAAAAAAGGTTGAATTTTCTTATGAAAGATAATGTCATGTTTTTATTTATTTAAAAAGTTTTATTTTTATAATTTTGATAATGGACCAAATTATCATCAAATTGTTTTTTAGTTATTGTAAATAATCTGATATTACCAATTGATCACTTGAACTAAAAATGCATTTAATTCTTTTGTTGTGAGTAAACCTTTTGGATTTGAATTTGATTTCTTTACTAATAACCAATTATAATTTTGATGAATATATTTTAGTGAATGTAATTTACCAACTTTACATATATCAATGTAATTAAACCTCTTATTGATGATTTAATTTCAGAGTTTTAAGACCACTTACTGATTTAAAGATCAATTGCCAGTAGTTTATATAATTTCAAAATTAATGCAAATTGTTGATTGTGAAATAACATCAATTAGTCCTGGTATAGCTAATTTTACATGTACTGTTGAACTACCATTAGGATTCGGGTTCCAAGATCCAATATTATTTAGTGTTTATGGTTTTATTAATAATGGTGGTTCATACAATGGATATTCATCTCAAAATTTATCAACTCTTGGTTTTGCATATAGTGCATTAACAACATTATCATTTGATAAACCTGGTTACGTATTCTGATAGATTCTTTTCAAATGATGCTCAATTAAAATTATATGGTAATCATTTTCAGATGTAACAAATGTAATTGTATCATATTCTGAACCGGTGGTAACTAATAATTTACAACCATCAAATTTAATTAGTGGGGCACTTACAGTAAATGGAATACGTTCAACTATTACCATTCACTGTTAAATTAGTAACATCTGCATTCAATTCAAAAAATATACTATTACATTATGAATGTTAAAATGATTGTATTAGTTTATAACAAGGTTATTGTTCAGCAACTGGTTGTATATGTAATTCACCATGGATTGGTATTGATTGTTCATCTAAAATTATAATTGTACCACCACCAACTATAAATACAACTGATCCATCAAATAAAATACCAACTGGTGGTAATGATAACAATAACAACAACGGTACAAATGTATTATTCAAATTCAAAGCAATAAATGTTTCAACAGATATTTTTATGTGATATTAATAATGGTGGATGGATCATCAATGACATCTTTCCCATCCCCTTTTATATTTATTTTGTTTAAACTTTAATTTAAGCGTATTTGAACTATCGATTCATTGATTTGCAACTCTATTACCACCTCTACCATTTGGTTGAGTAGGTCTTACCAATGGTTGTTGTTGTAATTGCTGTTGTTGTGGTTGCTGTTGAATTGCATGTAATGTGTTATCAATGCTCAACATCTCTTCTTTTAATTCTGCAATTTCATTTTTTTGACTTGAATATGACACTAATTTAATACCTTGTTTTGGTGCTGTACAATATGTTGAATTATAACATTTGACACTGCTAAAGTCTGTTGGTATGTATCCATTTGAATGACCACCTCTAGTACCAAAATAACCTCCTTTACCACCTTTACCACGGTGTCCACCTCTACTTAAATAACCACCTCTACCTTTACCAATCTGTTAATGAATTACGACCTCTACCTGAATAACCGCCTCTATTCATTTCTTTTACTTTGCTATTAAAATCGTTAAGGAATTTGTTTTGATTTCTCCTTTTAATTATTAAATAAGTTGTAATTATTGTTACTGCAATAGCAAAAGCAGCAGCTCCAACTATAATACCAGCAAGTTGTGGAGTTGATAGAATTGATTAATTTTTTTTTTTTTTTTTTTTTTTAATATCACAATTTATATATTGATTTTAATTATTAATATTAAACTTTGAAATTAAAAATATTATTATTTAATAAAAAGAAACATTTTATGCCCAATAAAAATTTTATTGATGGGGGTAAAAATTTTGTTGATTATAATGATTTTTTAATTTTTTTATTACAATGACAAATCATCACACACTCTATATTATTTTAATAATGGGTGATAAGATGCACGAAATAATAAAACAAAATAAATTCACCTATATTGTAACGTATTGGAGGGGGTATTATTTTTCTTTAATGCTGTTGTGTTTTTTATTTTTTCTCAATTCGTTGATTCCTTTGAAATTAAAAAAAACAAAAATTTGTGAAAAACGCTTTTATTTTATTCGAGGTTGAATCTCTATCGATATTTGCATTAAAAAAATATATAACAATTTTATGATAAATTGATAAAATCAACAAAAATACTATGTGTTGTGAATGCTATACATATAATTTAAGAGGTTGATTTTTTGTGAAATATAGAAAAAAAATAATGATATTATTAAATTTTATTTTTTGATGTTCTTCTTTTTTTAGGAAATTATAATCAATATCAAAATTTGTGTTGGTGTGCATGATTGATTTAATTTTTAAGTGGTTTTGAACTACTTTAGTGATGATTTTTTAATGAAAAAAAAAAAAAAATAGATATTTCGAAAAAAAAAAAAAAAAAAAAAAAATTAATAATTTTAATAAAAATTTTATAAACATAAAAAATTTTTTTTTTTAACTTTTTTTTTTTTTTGAAAATAAAATTTTTTGGTTTTAAATAGAATTTTAAAATAAATAAAATAATATATTTAATTTGTTTTTTTTT
>JABXES010008552.1:0-14272 GCA_013375695.1 Dictyostelium brefeldianum | reverse complement strand
AAAAAAAAAAAAAAAAAAAAAAAAAAAAAAAAAAAAAAAAAAAAAAAAAAAAAAAAAAAAAAAAAAAAAAAAAAAAAAAAAAAAAAAAAAAAAAAATAATCCCAAAAAAAAACTTTATGGCAGGATTTTATTTATAATATACAATGATTTAATTAGTAATTTTTGATTGTATAATAAAATTTATATAAACAGTAATAGAGTGTTTATGGGTGTATAAAAAATAACTTCAACTTCACAATTTTTTAATTAATTAATTTTTTTTTTTCATGAAAATTATCACATTTTTTAATTACGATTTTTTTTAATTTTTTTTATTTTGAAAATAAATAACTTTTTTATATTTTTATTATTATTAATTAATTATTATTAAATATTTGAAGTACATCAAATAGAAATGGAGTGTAAATACTATCTACTCCTTTTTTCCATTTTGAATCAACTTTAACAAGGTTTTGTAATTTTGATTTAGTATCTTTCAATATGGTATATGAAATGTTATTTACAATTAATTGAATACCAGTGATTAAACCTTTTTGCAAATGAATGTAATTTACAGATGAAGAAGATAAATTGATATTGTAAGTTTTTGCAATGTTTTCTCTCATCTTTTTAATTTGGTTACATTCAAGTGAAGGATTTTTAAAGATGGAATATAACAGTGATTTTAAACGACTACAATACTTTTTATAACCAACTGTGAATGAACTATTATTTATGCAAGTTACATTTGAAGAAATCAGTGAAAAGTACCATATTCCTTTACTTCCATCTGGGTTTAATGGTGGTGTATCATAGAATATTATATTTGAAAAATGATTTGATATGTTATCCCATATAATTGGTAACCTATCAGAATTGTTAATCAGTATATCAAATGCAATGATTTGACCAAGTTGATTCAATTTCTTTTCACCGCTACTACCTGAAAAGTATTCCTTATGGTTTAATTGTCCAAATGATTTACCATCTGGTCTATACTCCATAATTAGGAAATAAGATTTTATTAATTCGTTTTTTATAGTTTCGTTTAATTCGTTTGAAATGTTATCACTACACTCTAATAATGATTTTGACATTTGAGTGAATTCTTCATTTGAAAATTCGAGTAATCTAGTTTGCGGTACTGGTAATTGTAACATTATCTCTAATACTGATGCATATATTTCTTGTACAATTGTTGTCGATGATTTTAATAGTACTTGATTATATTCATTCTTGTTATCATCTTTTTCAAATGTTGCTATATAAAATTGATTTGAATCACCAAGATTTAATTTCTCTATATTTGATAATTTTAACCAATCTATACTATGTATATTTGAATATTGAGTTGGTGTACCTAAATCTTTATTTTCTTCGCTATTATTATTATTATTTACATCTGTTGATACAACACAATTTGAATTTTCAATATTATTATTTTCGTTATTATTATTTATATTATTATTATCGATATCATTATTATTGTTATTTGTTTTTATTTTTTTATTTTTTTCAAAAAATGTTTTATTTCTAAAATGTTTTAATGTTTTCATTTTGTACGTTATATATTTATTTATTTAATTATTTATTTATTTATTTATTATTTGTTTGTTTTGTTATTGGTTCGTACCGCTTTTTTTAAAATAATAATTATTTTATCGCTTTTATTTTAGTTTATATAAAAATTAAAAAAGAAAAAATATTTAAAAAAAAACAAATAAAAATTTAAATAATAATTATTACTACTATTAAAATTATTAATATTTATAGTTATAATAATGAAATAATTTTTTCGTATTTGGTATCTATTTAGGTGTGGGTTTATGAGTTTGTCTGCGGCTTTATTTTATTTTTTAAAATGTATTTTATATATGTATATGTATTTTAGTATGTGTGGTTTATTTATTTTAAATATGTGTATGTGTGTGTATGTGTGTGTGTGTGTTTGTGTGTTTGTGGTGGCGTATTATTATTATTTAATGTGTGGGTGTGAATTATTAAAATTCTATAAACAGCGATAACTTGTCAAATTTAATCTATGTTATTTCAATTATAAATAATATTATTTTTTAAAAATTAATAAAAATAAAGAAAAAAAAAAGGAATATATCTTTAAATTAGATTTAAAAAAAAACAATTAAAATATAAGCAAATATTCATAACCACACACACACACACACACACACATAAAAATACACAAACACCATTTCGAAAATTGTCAATGAAAATTAATACTCACACATATATATATATTTTACATGTTAATCCCGTAAAGTAAAATTGGAAATAATTCTTATGGTGAGATAAATTAAAAAGATGTGGCTATATTATAAAGGTGTATCATATATGATAAATCAATTAATAAGGAAAAACGAAATTTTATAACAACATATAAAAAACACATTATTTTTTTTTTGTATCTATATATTTTTATTTATTTGTGCAAGTGTGTGTTTTTTAAAAGTGTTTATAAGTGTACTTTTTTTATATATTTATTTTGAAAAACGCAAAATTATAATCTTTTTAAGTAGTAGTATAGTTTTAAACAAAAAAGGAAACAAGATATTGTTAAAATTTACAAATTAATAAGTACGTATTCGTATTGTATAACCTTGTAATATAAACACAAATATGTATACAAAATAATTATTATATTAAATTCCCACAATGGACTTTTAAATTATTAATAAAGTAAATTACAAAGAGTGGTTTAATTTTGTTTTAAAAAGGGTAAATGATTAAAATAATTATAAAATTATTTTTTTATTTTAATAATTTTAAAAATAATTATTTAATAGTATGTATATAAACGTGTGTGGATCTCTATTTTGATTTTTCATTTAATTTTGGATGTGATTTTTCTTTATAGGTACCTAATAATTTATCTAAATAAGTGAATCTTGAACCATAGTTACATGTAAATTCTTTATGATGATAATCATGGAAACTAGTACCACCATAATAAGGCATATAATTAAATGGGAATAAATCAATATCGTAACCTGAATGAGTTAAAACTGCATCTAATTGACGAACTACAAACCAAGAATAAAATGTAATATAATGTGGTCTAATGATAAGAGCTGGTGCAAATGTTGCAAATCCTAAAAATACAACTTCAATTGGATGTGCATAAGATGCTGTAAATCCAAATGGTGCTGAATAATAATGATGTTCCTTATGAATGTTTTTATAGAACCATGGTGTATGGAAAAATCTATGCATCCAATAATGGAAGAAATCTTCACCAATTAAACAAAGCATAATATCAAATAAAAATCTCCATCTATATATAAATAAAAAAAAATAAAAATTGGTAGTGTGTTAATACCACAAATATTTTTACAAAAAGTGGTAGTGTTATTATTAGGTGATGGTTACATACATTGATGGTAATGGTAATGCATAAGTCATACCTAATACTTTAGAGAATGGAAATGATACAATTCCTAATGGTAATACAACCAAGATATAATTTGTAACTAAATTATCAATACATCTTTTGATATCACTTGATGATGGATATTTCTGTTTGAAAGTGAGGTTGAAATTAGTAAATGATGATGATGATGATTATGATGATGATGATGATGATGATGATGATGATGATGATGATGATGATGATGAGCTTGTACAACACACTAATTTTCAAATCAATACATACAGTAATTTGAAGTTTTTTTTTTGGGAATAATTTGAATTTATCAAAAAAGTAAAAGACAAGGGCACTTAATGCGTATAAAATTGCCATTGATAAATAAAATATTAAAAACAAACCAAACTCTCCAAAACTTTGAAGAATCCATGCCCATCCATATTCAATGAAATTGGTTGGTTGTGGATCGAGTTGATCAATGTTATAGTTTGTATCGGATTTGAAATAAACTAAAATATCATTAAATTTCATCATGATTGAGTGTGTATATATATATAAATTAATTTGTTATTGTTTTGTATGTTGAAGTTATTATTGGTTATTATAACTCGAGAAAACAAATAATGATATATATAAATAATAATAAATGAAAAAGTAATGATTATAAATTGTATTTTTGTAAAATGAAAAAAAAAAAAAAAAAAAAAAAAAAAAAAAAAAAAAAAAATTTTTTTTAAAAAAAAAAATTTTTTAAAAAAAAAAAAAAAAAAAAAAAAAAAAAAAGAAACAAAAAATAAACTTTGTGTGTCAGCCTCACATTTTTTTTCAAAGCATTCAAAAATTAAAACGAATAACAAAAAATATATTTTTTTTTATTTTTTTTTTAGATATTTTGAAAATCAAGTGATTATTTATTTTTTACTATGAGTGTTTAATACCCCTACTTTAGCAAAACGATTATTTTTAAAATTTTGATTTTTTTTTCTTTTTTTTTTTTTTTTAGTCATTATAAATTCATAATCATTTCGTCGTTCAACAACAATGGATCAACAAGAACACCAGCACTCAACATGTATTTTTAAAACAGCAAAAGATTTTGTAAATGTAAATTATACAATGATTTATCAAGTTACCATTGCTGTGTTATCAATTGTAATTTTATATAAAGTTTTAATTGGTAATAGAAAGAATTTACCAAAAAGAGCCAAAAGAGAAATTGGTGTATCACCAGCATCACTTGGAACAGGTGCAAAAATTGATTGTGTTAATCCAGCAACTGGAAAATCAATGGGTATTATCAATTCATTAAAACCTGATGAAGTTAAAGTTTGTTTAGCAGCTGCTCAAGCCGCTCAAGTTGAATGGGCTCAAACTTCATTTGATGAAAGAAGACAAGTTTTACAAGATTTTATTGATATGTTTATTAATAATGAAAATGAATTAGTTGAATCTTCAATGAGAGATACTGGTAAAACTAGTAAGTAGTACAACGAAAATAACATTACAACAATCTATTTATAGAAATAAAAAATATTAATATATAATTACCATCAACTATTTTAGGATTTGAAGCAATGTTTGGTGAAATTTTAACAAGTTGTGAAAAATTAAGATATTTAATTCAAAATGGTGAAGATGCATTAAAGACAGAACCAAGAAAAGTACCAATGTTAATGGGATCAAAATCAGCAAGAATCGAATATCATGCAATGGGAGTAATTGGTATTATTATTCCATGGAATTATCCAGTTCATAGTATTATTTCAGCAGCAGCAGCAGCAATTTTTGCAGGTAACGCAGCATTGGTTAAAGTTTCAGAATGGTCAACTCACAGCAAAATTCTTTTTGAACATTTATTGAGAAAAGTATTGGCAGCAAGAGGTCACGATCCAAATTTAATTCAAATTTTACCAGGTATGGGTGAAACAGGTGAAGCATTAGTTCGTAGTGGTGTTGATAAAATATTATTTATTGGTTCACCAGGTACTGGTAAACGTGTAATGAAAGCAGCAGCAGATAATCTTACACCAGTTATTTTGGAATTGGGTGGTAAAGATCCAATGATCATTTTTGAAGATGTTGAACTAGATTGGGCATTAGCTATTGCACAAAGAGGTTGTTTCATTAATTTAGGTCAAAACTGTATTTCAAGTGAACGTGTATTTGTTCATGAAAAGATTTACGATCAATTTTGCAAACAAATGTCAGACAAGATCAATTCACTTAAACAAGGTCCACCAGAAGAAGGTCATTTCGATTTTGGTGCTATGACTATGCCTGCTCAAGTTGATAAAGTTGAACATTTAGTCGCTACTGCAATTAAAGAAGGTGCTACCCTTTTAGCAGGTGGCAAAAGAAATCCATTATACGCTGGTAAACAAGGTACAAATTATTATTTACCAACTGTTCTCTGTAATGTCACTGATAAAATGACAATTTTCAATGAAGAAACATTTGGTCCAGTTTGTACAATCATTAAATTCTCATCGGAACAAGAATTAATCCGTATGGCAAATGGTACTGTTTTCGGTCTTGGTTGTTCAGTTTTATCAGCTGATCTTAAAAGAGCAGAACGTGTCGGTAGAAAGATCTCCACTGGTATGTTAACAATCAATGATTATGGTGCATCCTACTTAGTTCAAGATTTACCATTTGGCGGTTGTAAAGAATCTGGTTTTGGTCGTTTCAATGGTCCAGAAGGTTTAAGAGGTTTCGCCCGTGAAGTATCTGTATTAACTGATCGTTTCGGTATTAAAACTCCAGTACCACGTCTTATTCGTTATCCAATTGATCCAGCTTCAGTTTCAATTATTCGTCAAGCTATCTATATGATCTATCAAAGAGGTATCCTTAACAAATTAAGAGCTGCTTTAAATTTTACAACTCAAGTTGCTAAAAATCCAAAATTATTATTATAAAATAATTAGTAAAAATAAAATTGTTTACAATTTAATTAAATTTACTTGTTGTATTATTTTCTATGTATTATTATTGATGGATATAGGATGGTGATGTGTTAAAATTTTTAAAATCTACGTGTGGATCTGTTGTTTTATTTTTAAATTTTTTATATTCTAGTGGGTTTCATTATTATTATTATTATTATTATTATTATTATTTTATTTATTTAATCACACAGATCTGTTTTTATCTTTTAATATGCTTGTTGTGTTGAAGATATAAAATTTTGTAATTTAATATTAGTTTACAATTTAAATTATTTTAATTTTTTGTATTTTTAGTTTTAAAATGTGTTGGTGGAAAAAAAAAAGATATAAATAGTTTTAGTTTTAAATTAGATTATTCATCAAATATTAAATCATCGTCTTCTTTTCTCTCTCAAAATTAGTATGTTTATGATTGTAGTATTAATAATTGATTATATTATTGTATAGATATCTAACAAAATTGTTTAATACCTATTGATTATATAGTCTTAAAATGTCAGTTGTTGCAAAGAATTTTCAAGAATTTTCAAAAGGTATTAATCAACATCAATTTTTAGAAATGTTTGATGAATACTTTCATGATGATGTACAAATGTTAGAAGGTGGTGAATTAAAGGATTCTAGAATTGGCAAAAAGAATAATAGAGAACATCAAGAAAACTTTATTAAAAATGCTAAAATCAATGATATCAAAATCCTAAGATCAATAATCCAAGATGATACAGTTGTATATGAAATGATGATGAATTTAGAAATTGGTGGTCACGTTATAAATAAAAAACAATGGATTTGTCAAACTTGGAAAGATGGTCGTGTAATCAAAGAAGAATATATTAATTAAAAAATTAATATGATGAAATATTTCTCTCTATCAAACAATAAATATTGATTAATAAAAAAAAATAAAAAAAAAGTTATTTTTAGATATAATTTATAGATATTGAAAATCTATGTTATTGTCTTATTTTGGACACAATATTACTTTGAATATTGTAAAAAAATTAAAAAATCTGTGTGTTGGGGGTTAATTAATTTTTTAAGTGTGTGGTAATGTAAAAAATTAGCGTTTTTATTGTGTGTATGTGAGTTTGTGTGTGGGTTATGATATTGCTATATCTTAATTATAATAATAATATAATTTATGAAGAGAAAAAAAACAAAGTATACTATATACTATAATATATTATATATATTTTATTTTTAAAAATTGCCATTTATTGTTAGACAATTAAATACATTTTTTTTCATTGTTTTAGAAATTGATATAAACTTTTTATCATTTGTAAATGATTTTCTCTTTTGTTGAAAATTACTTGTTGTTGTTGCAGTTTTAACTTTTGGTATCTTTATATGACATTGGTTATCTAATTTTTCAAAACGATTTTTAATTTTGTCAATTGTCGAACTATTATTATTATCGGTATTATTATTTAAATTATCTTCTTCTTCTTTAATTGTTGTAATTGGTTGAAATCTTGGTAATGGGGATAAAGATGGCTTTAAAATTGAACTTGTATTATTTGTAGTTGCAATTGGTGTTATTGTTTGTATATTATTATTATTATTATTATTATTGTTGTTATTTATTGGATGAAAAATAAATTCAGAACTATATCTTCTTTTATTTTTCAAGTCTATATTAAAACTATTATTAATTTCTTGATCTTCTAATAAATCTTCCATATCATCTTCCCATACACCATCAAATTCAAATACTAATGGTTGTTTAGCCAAGTATTGTCTTTGTTCTAATAAATGAGATGTTGTAGCATAACATGTTGGATGGATTAATGAAAATGCTTTTTCGAATTCTGGTAATAAATCTTCCATTTTTTTAATTATTATTTTTTTTAATTATTTATTATTATTATTTGTTTAACTATTTTATTGTAGTGGGTGTGGTAATAAGAAAATATAAAAAAAAGTAAATTTGATTATTAGTATAATGTTTATTGTTGTTGCAGTTGTGTAAAACTAAATTAATTAAAAAAATAAAATAAAAAAAATAAAAAATATAAAAAATAAAAACCTTTTACTACCGTTTCAGAGTTTTGAGATTTTTTATTTTAAAATATATAAAAAGCTGTTGTGATGGAGAAATGAAAATATAAAACAAAAAGAAAAAAAAAAAAACAAAACAAAAAAAACAACACACTAGACAGAGAGACAATAAAACAAAATAATTTTAAATAGATAAGAGTGTGTGGTTAAAAACATGTCGATCGTAGTAATTTTTTTATTTTTAATAATATCATACCCATATTAACAACATATGTAATAAATGAAAGTGTGTATCACAAAGAAAAAAAAAAATTGTATTTAATTTGTGTGTGTTTGTTTAATTTATATATAAATATGAGAATGTGTGTTAGAGTGTGTGAGTGTGTAAGCGAATAATCTATCCTATTGAATACGGTTATTGTTGTTGTTGTTGTTAATTTTAAATGGTAATATCACAATACATTTATTTTTGTCAGTGTTTTTGAACAATTGTCACGCTATTAATAAATAAACACACACAAATTAAGACTTTTATCGATCGGATTTTTTTATTATTTTTTCATATTTTATGTGTATATGTGGGTGTGTGTACAAGTGGTAGTAATAATAATTGTAGTAGTAATAATAGTAATAGTAGAGTGTGTGAGTGGTAAAACAACAACAAATTGATAATTATTTTATTTATTCTATTTTTGTAAACATACCTACACCCCCTTTTTAGTTTGTATACAATTATTATTATTTGTATTTATTACTTTATTAATACTATTATTATTTGTTGTAATTATTTATTATTATCTCGTATATATATATGTGTGTGTGTGTGTGTGTTGTATATATTTAAATTTATTTAAATCTATATCTATCTCGTCTATATATGTATCTCTTTATTTTAATATTAAATATGTATGTTTGTAAGCGGTGTATATTTTTTTATTAATGAGTGGATTATAAAAATTAATCTAAAATAAAATAAACAAAAATCCACAAACAAAAATCAACAAGAAATAAAATAGTTTTTTGAAAAATCACATGCGTCATGTGCTGATAATTTTCGATTGTGCAAAGATTAACTGAATTTGAAAAATTAAAAATCCCAATGCTTTCGTAATTTCTCACTGGTTTAACCCATTAAAAATTTTATTTTTATTTTACAAATAAATTAACATTATTTATGTTAAGTTTTGTTGTTTATTATTTAATTTTGATAAAATGTAGATAAAAAGGTAAGGTCATCTTTTGATTCGTTGCAATCAAATATTGATGTTTTATTATCATTATTATTATTATTATTGTTTACGGAGTTATTATTACCAGCAATGTCGTTATCAGAGATTAACCCACTTTTTCTGATAAACTTAAATTCGTCCTGTTCTATTAAATTTACGACTAAGGTGTTAATATTGGCATAATTACCCTTTTTTAAAATACATATAAAAATATCTCCTATTCGTGACCATTTACCGTTTTTTTGCATTTTTTATAGTTGCATTTTTTTTAACCAAACTTTTTTTTTATAAAAATTTTTGTCGAAATATCTACAAAAAAAACTTTTTTAAAAAATAAAAAAATAAAAATAAAAATAATTTTATTGCAATAAATATTTATTTAAATAATCTTGTATTTTTAAAGAGTCTTCAATATTACTAAATTGAGTTGATATTGAAATTAAAAGATTTATATCATCTTTGTTTAAAATGCATTTTAAATTACTGTTGTTGTGGTTGAAAAAATAATTGTATACAAATAAAAATATATCAATTGATCGAAATTGGATAACCAATTTAAAATAATCCAATATATTATTTTTTTGGTCAATTATATCACCATCATCGAAAATTTGTGAATTGAATGTTGAAAATATAAATTCTATTATTGATAATGGTGAATAACGTAATGCAATTTTAATTGGTGTCCAACCTTGAGAATCTGAACATTCCTTATTATTTATTATAGTACAACCTGAGGAAAAAGAGGAAGAGGAATATAATAATGGTTTAATTGCAGATTCATTATTACAATGTTTAATTGCTAATTTTAAAGGTGACCATTCATCTTTGGAAATTTGATCTGTTTTACATCCATTTTCAATTAGGTAGTTTATACATTTGATTTTATTTTCATCAGAATTATCAGCAGAAGTGACGGAATTGGTGGCGGCATTATTATAATTTGATAAATTGTAACCATAAATTAGACAATACATTAAACAATTGAAACCAATATTATCAATTTGATTAATTAATGCACCATGTGATAATAGTAATTTAATAATTTCTAAATTACCAATTGAACACGAAATCATTAAAGGAGTACAGCCTTGTTTATTTTGAATATTTACATTTGAACCTTTTTCAAGTAATTTCAATACAATTTTAAAATTTAAATTTAAACACGCAATGTACAAAGCGGAATTACCATCGATATTAGTTGCATCAATTTTAGTTGATCCATTTGATAGAATTTGATTAACAATTTCAAAATTATTTTCTTGTGATGCATACATTAATGGTGACCAACCTTTTTTACGACATTGATGATTTAAATCAACCCCACATAATATCATATTTTTTAAACTTTGTGTATTATTATGAAATGATGCAATAAACAATGGTGTTTGGTCAAATTCAAATTGAAGGAATTTAATATTTACATCTGGTTTATAATCTGGTTTAAATTTTTTTAATACTGGTTCACCACTATCATTTAATGATGTTAATGGTGTAGTTGGTGTTGTTGTTGAATTATTATTAAAATTATTATTTAAAAATAAATTTGATGGAACTTTTGTTGGTGTATTATTATTACTATTATTTGTACTATTATTACTATATTGTGGTTGTTGAATTTTATTATTATTATTATTAATGTTTAAAAAGTTATATAATAATTTATCATTTTGAAATTCCATTGGTGATGATAATGGTGAAAATGTTGATGTATTTAAATATGTATTTTTAATTGAATAATCTGGCTGTGGACTACTTGTTAAAACTCTTAATTTTGGTTTATTATTATATATATAAATTTTTTCATGGTCGTTATTTAAAATTTTTGATAAATTATTTTCCATTTTTTAATTATTTATTAAATTGATTATATTTGAATATTTATATATGAGTTATATGAATTATATTATTAATTATTTATAGTTTGATTAATGATTATAGTGTTTTGATAATTTTTTATTACTTTATTTTTAAAAAAAATAAAAAAAAATAAAAAAAAAAATAATGAACGATATTTTACAAAATAATTACAAAATATATATTATTTTTTGAAAATATACATAAAAAGTAAAATTGATCTGGTTGTTATATAACAAAATAAATCTTATTGCTTCTGTGATAAAATAATCTTGTTTTTTAAAAAAATGATTATAAAAAAAAAAAAAGATTTTAAAGAAAAAAAAAGTGACACAAAAATTTATATGGTTATGAAAATTGGTTTATAAACACATATATGGTTGGGTGTTTATTTTCAATTAATCATAAACCCTCATAATTAGTGTGATTTATAGTATCAGCCCATTCTTGTATTTTCCTAAAATGGTGATACTAAGTGATCCATTTTTAGAGATTACCCGTTATAAAAAATGTTTATTTCCTTGTATGGTGTTTTAGTAGTTTAACACCCTTGGGATATTTCCTATTAAAAGTTCAACGTATTGAAATCAGTTTTATGTGTTTTTTTATACTAAACCTTTAATATTTTTCAAATAAATCAGTATTTTATTATCATAGAACCACCACACTTAGAACCACTACACTCAAACACAAACACTCACTGATTGAGTGTGTTGAACATGTTATTTTTGATTTTGAAAAAAAATAAATATCATAATTTTTTTTAATAATGGGGTATATTAATAATGATAATAATGATATACACACATTTTAAATAATAGTGGTAGTTTTTACTTGTTCACTGAAATTATTGATCAATCATTTTTTTGATAGTATATTACTCAACAAAGAGCCTTTGTTTTTCAAAAAAAACTTCTTTGATATTCAGATTAATTATTTTTTGCGTGATATTCAAATTTAAAGATTTTTATTATAATTTTTCATCATCAATATCATTTTTTGTGGTTTTTTTGTGTTTTCCCATTTATGTATTAACTGATTATAATCACATATATTAAATATTACATGATAATCAAATTGATTATAAAATATATCGAATTAAAAAAGTAAAATGAAATTATGATATTTTAAAATAAAAATAAGGTCTCCTTTCAAGATATTATAATTCAAAGATTTTAGAACGAGCAGGGTACGCATTTTATAAAGTAGTTATTACACTTAATAAAAACAAGAAGATTTATTCAAATTTGGAAATCGGAGGGTTTTTGTTCTTTAAAGTTTGTTCTTGTACAAGACTACCACATAAAAGAATCTGTGATTAAATTAGAATTTTATTTAATATTTCTACTCTTGTATTGTGTGAATGATACGAAGTGGGTTTAAAATTAATCTCTATTAATTTAAAATTATTAATTAATTAAATTGAATTAATTTTAATAAACTATATGATCGTATAACGAAGGAAAAACTATTTTTATTATTATCAATATATGTAATATATAATTTTACATAAATATAAAAATGAAATACAATACTTTTTTAAAAATAATAATAATTTTAATACACAACAAAAAAAAAAAATAAAAAAATAATAATCAAATTTTTGGTATTGGTTTCAATTTACAAATTTTTTTTTTGTAATTTTTGATGTAATTAGTCGAAATTTATCAACCACACCAAAAATATAATCATAATTTTTAAAAATAGCATCATTTCCTTAATAGGAATTATCAAAATCATCATTGTTTACTGTTTAAATCAAGATGACACTTTCATACTTTTTTTTTTAAATAATTTGAATTGTTGATTTTGAAAATATCATTATCATTTATGTAATTTGATTGATTTTTATTTATTGATTTAATCTTTGAATGTGTGAGCTTTGAGTAAAAAAACACTCTCATGATTGAATAATAATAAAGGTAATAAAATTAACTTTTTTTTTTTTTTTTTTGCTATCAATTTTTTTTTTTTTTTTTCATTCTAAATTTTTGCTCAACAACTCACAACAACGCTTTATTTATTGAAAATTCGGATTTATCTCATTGGATTAACTTTAAAAGATACACAAGAAAACAGACTACATATATTATTAAGATGTTATAGAATTTGCGGCGAAGCTACGCCAAAATTTAAAAGTAATTATTGACTTTGTGAGGAATAACCAAATCAATGAAAAAGCTGTGTTTAACGCATGTGTATGCTCAGTCAACAAAAAAGTAAATAAAGTGTGAGTTGTTGTTTTCTGATAGCTACTGTAAACGTACATCTCATATTCAAACACTCTTGCTTTTAATTCTTTATCATAATAAAAAGTTGTTAAAATGCATTGAATTATTAATAATATTAAATTCAAACCAAAATGTGTCACAGCCAGCGAACACACTCAAATGAAAATGTATTCAGTCACTGGTTTTCGTCCCAATTTACAAACTACCTTTACTTTTATTAAAATTTTATTATTATTTGAAAATCACTAAAAATAATAACCATTGTGGTACAAGTTTTTTTTTTAAAAATAGCACCATTTCCTTTTTTAGAAATAATCACCATCACACTTTTGTTTAAATCAAGATTCCATTTCTTAATTATTTGAATTGATAAATAATTTTATTTATTACAACAAAAAAAAAAAAAAAATTAATAATCAATTAACAATCAATAAAATATCATCATTAATTTTTAATATAGTGTTTATAGCAAATAAATAATAAATAAAAAAATAATAATCAATTGATTATTACTTTTAACCAATGGTATAACAAATACATTATGATATTATAGTAATCAACCACCAAAGTAATTAAAGGGGTTGCAAATTAGTTTTTTCATGATCCATTCATTGTGCGCATGCATTAAAAAAATAATATAAAAAAATC
>JABXES010008540.1:0-14333 GCA_013375695.1 Dictyostelium brefeldianum | reverse complement strand
TTATTTTAAAAAAATAAAAATAAAAAAATTTTCTATTTTTTTTTTCTTTTTTTTTTAAGTATTTGTTTTTTTTTTTGTTTTTCCAATAAAAATAATTTATTTAAAAAAAAAAAAAAAAAATCAATTTTCATAACAAAAATAAATATCTACCTTTTCAATCATTTGACCAAAATATCGCTTTTTTTTCTATTTTTTTTTTCTAATTGTTTGTGATGCAAAGGCCCATTAATCAAAAATTTTAAAATTGAATTGAATTGCCGGAACCGATTATGATAATTGGTGGTTTGTTTATATGACGTTATGACCAACCATATTTAGTTTTTTTAAATAATTGTTTATAAAAATCAATGTTTGCATTGTCAACAATTGTAATACTTAATTAATTTTTCAACTACAATTACAGAAATAAAATATTTATATCTATAATGATAGTGAAAATGACGAAATAATAATAAATAAAAGGTATCAACATACACAATGCATCATTAAACACACTACATTTACTATGGTAATATTTCACAGAGTAAACAACAGTTTCATTAAAGAAGAATGAAATTTCATCATCATATTACTATGGATTATCAGCACAACAATTTCAAACTGTACATAATAATATAAATTCAATAAACAATAGTAATAATGATAAAAACAGTGATACAACATACAACAAACTATAATAATGACACAGAAGGTTACATTAGTAATAAAATTAAATTTAATAATTCAATTGGGATAATAAATGAAATACAGTAATTAGAAATGAAATATTATTTCATACAAGATTATATAATATTCATTTAGGTAGAATTATGGCATTTACAAGGGACCAATTTTCAATATCCAAATATATGACAACTCTGGAATGAATTGTTAATAAAACCAAATGTGCTACCATCAAATTTATCTGAAATTTCATTCAATGTCAATTGTTTATATGAAGTTAATGTATACCACATTCAGTAACTAGTGGTGAGTTTTATGACCAACCAGTCAAACAAATATTCACCAAAGGTATATTACAAGTTTGGTATTCGATAGTACAGGTTTTAATCAAAAATTATCATTGGAATTAGGCCATTATTTCAACATGACATTGAACCAAATCAAATACTAGAATCATTAACTATAATTATACAAATTTGAAATCATTGGAGCTTATTGGATTTAATCAGCCAATACCAGAGAAAACATTACCACCAACATTAATATCATTGGAATTAGGTTACTATTATAATATGCCATTAAATGTAATTACATTACCGTCATCATTATCAACATTGAAATTGAATAATCCTAGTCACCAAATTCCTGTCACCATCAACATCAATTACATCATTATCATTGCGTTCAACATTACCAATTCTAGTAGGATCATTACTATGTAATTTAAAAGAATTGTATCTTACACATTCGGAATTTAATCAAGTATATAGACTTTATAAATAGTTTAGATACTCATTTTTTATATAAATATATAAATTATGATAGCATAATAAATAAATATCACAAAACTTGGTATATTAACCCGTTAAATTAAAAATCTATTTTTTTTTCACTTTTTTTTTCAAAAATTTAATTTAATTTTTTACGAAACTACAACAACGTTCACACAAATAAAAATTTATACAAATATTCAATCATGAGTGAAAGATATAGTCATTTAATTGAAGTATTAGGACAAGAAACATTTGATAAAATTCAATCAAGTAAAATACTTGTAGTTGGTGCAGGTGGTATTGGTTGTGAATTATTAAAGAATTTAGTATTAACTGGTTTTAAAAATATTGATATTGTATGTTGTTAATAAAGTAATCTTAAAAAGTATAAAACACAATCAATAGGTAGAAGTAGTGTTTGTTACTAATAAAGTTTACTTTCACTTCAACAGATTGATTTAGATACAATTGATATTAGTAATTTAAATAGACAATTTTTATTTAGAAAACAACACATTGGAATGTCAAAAGCAAAGATAGCAAAAGAAAGTGTAATGAAATACAATGAATTAGTTAATATAACAGCGTATCATGGTGATATAAAGAGTAGTGAGTTTGGTAGTGAATTCTTTAAAAAGTTTGATTTGGTAATGAATGCATTGGATAATATATCAGCAAGAAGACATGTAAATAGATTATGTTTATCAGTTGAAGTACCAATGATTGAAAGTGGTACAGCGGGTTATTTGGGTCAAGTATCTGTAATTAAAAAGGGTGTAACTGAATGTTTTGAATGTCAACCAATTGCAACACCAAAACAATTTGCAGTTTGCACTATTCGTTCAAATCCATCTGCACCAATTCATTGTATAGTTTGGGCAAAAATGTTATTTGGTAAATTGTATGGACCAAAAGAAGATGGAAACAGTGAAGATAATTCAATTACTGATATGGATAACAATGTAATTAGTGGTACTGAAGAGTTGGGTAATATAGTGAGAGATGAACAATTATCAGTAGAGAAAGAAAAGGGATTTAAAAATTGGGTATTTCATAAAATATTTCATACAGATATTGCAACATTGGTAAATATGCCTGACCTATGGAAAGATAAAACACCACCAACTCCATTGAATTTGGAAGAAATATTGAAAAGTGAAGAAATCACCAGTGCAGATAAACAAGGTGATCAATTAATTTACATGTTGGAAGATCAAAAACAATGGTCATTTAAAGAGAGTGTTGAAGTGTTTTGTGATGTAGTTGAAAAGTTAAAGAAACAACAAGAACAAAGCGGAGGTACACCAATGACATGGGATAAAGATGATGAGCTTGCATTATCATTTGTATGTTCAGCATCAAATATACGTTCACATATATTTGGTATACCAATGAAAAGTAGATTCGATGTTAAATCAATGGCTGGTAATATCATACCTGCAATTGCAACTACAAATGCTGTTATTGGTGGACTGATTGTAATGGAAGCAATTAAAGTTGTAGATGGTAGATTCAATGATTGTCATTCAACATACCTATACTCAACACCATCTGGTAAACGTTTATTAATGCCAGTTCAATTGGAACCACAAAATCCAAAATGTTTTGTTTGTAATCGTTCATTTATCACTGTACGTTTAAATACAGAGAAAGTAACAGTTGCTCAATTCATTGATTCTGTACTAAAGAAAACATTGGCTGTAAATGAAGCAATCCTAACCGTTGGTAATGATATCATTTATGAAGGTGGTGATCAAGATTTATCAAAAGATGAAATTGAACAACGTTCAAAAATTGAAAAGAAAACATTGGCAAATCATCGTTTAACTGATGATAGTTCAGTAGTGGTTGAAGATTATAATCAAGATTTTAAAATCACTATAAACATTAAACATACTACAGATTTTGATGAAGATGTAAAAAAACAAAAAAAACAACAAAAACAACAAGAAGATGAAAAGAATGGTAAAGTAGCAACTACTGAAAAAGAAAAAGAAAAGGAAAAAGAAAAAGAAGAAGATGATAAATTTTTTGAAATTATTGGTAAAACAGATCCTGTATCCACTACTTCAACTTCAACTACTGATAATTCAACAGAAGATGACGATGATGATGGATTAGAAATTATTGAAGAAAATGGTTTATCAAGTCCACAACGTTTAACTACAACAGTACCAATTTCAAATGTTATTTCTTCAAATAATAAAAAAAGAAAAGAAATGGAGTCTACTACAGACCAAGACGGTGATGATGAAATTATTGAATTAACTAATAATAGTGGTGAAGAACAACCATCTGATAATAAAAAATTAAAAATAACTCAATAATATTAATATATAATATATATTAATATGTAAATAAAAATATTAAAAATAATATTTATTGCTATACATTGTCATAATTGTCATTTATGTGCATACACACCCCCAATTATTTTTAATTTTTTAATAAATAATTTTTACTTTTTTTAATTTCTTAAACACACAACAACACACATTAACCACACCAAAAAAGTAAAAATATACTATGATACAATATCTAGATATTTAAATTTCTGTGTTTAGTGGTAGTGTGTTAGTGTGGTGGTGTGAATTACAATTATTATTGAATATGCATTTATATGCTTAAGAACGCTCAAATTTACATGTTTCAATAATTATTTGAAAATGGGCAATGTTAATAATTTGGAATATTTATTTTATTTTTTTATATATTTTAAATAAATGAATAAAAAGAAATAGTAAAAATATTTATTATATTTTTTTTAAATTAAAAAACAACAAACACATAATATTTATTTAATAATTATAAAAAACTATAGTAATAAAAAATGAGATTTTTATCAGCATTCATTGTTTTAATTGTATTATTTACAGTATCAATCAATGGTCAAACCAATACTAAAGGTCAATCTGTAGAAGTAAATCAAATTAGACTTTCAGCTGGTCCATCTTCAGTATGTGGTTCTAATAGTGCAGTAAATGTAATTCCTGTAAGCAATAGTTCATGTACATTAGCATGTGGTTCAAGCAATCGTTTCCGTGTTCAACCAATTGGTAGTGTTGAAATTCCAACTAGTCTTGTTTTCGTTACATATGCTAGTAGTGATACAACTTGTGCTACAGCAACTTCAACAACTGAATTCAAATGTCCATCTTCAGGTGCTACAACTAAAACTCAACCATTCGCATTGGGAGATTATCAAGCAGTTTGTTATCATGCTGGTGATGTTGCAACTGAAACTCCAGCTGCTGCTGCTGACAGTGCCGCAAATACTATTGCCGTTAGTATCGCTATCTTATTTGGTGCTTTAATTTCAGTTTTAGCTCTTTAAATAAACCAAGCAAACCAACAACAAAACATTATAAATCAATATGAATCAGCATTACTTAAATAAAACAATATTGTTTTTAATATTATCTTTTTATTAAAATTTGTTTATTTTCTTCAATATTTAAAAGGTCAGTCAATTGATTACATTGTGTTAAATTTAAACAAATTGTAGATGATGGTAAATTATTTAAATCAATAGATGATTTTTGCATTTTACCAAGTACTAATGTTGATAATGAATTTGGAAGTAGTGGTACAACATCGTTTATATTAATATTTGAATAATTACCAAACTCTAAATGAGTAATTGAATCTGGTAAATAACCACTAGTTAAATCACCATTATTAATCCATGAACAATGTGTTATTGTATCATCACCGCCACCAATATTATATTCATGTAAATATGAATTACATATTAAACTTTTTAATTTATTTGGTAATGCACCATGTTCAATATAAAATGAATTTACGTATGTTGAAATCTTTAAATTTTCTAATGAGTTAGGTAATATTCCAACTTTTAATGCAGTTGAAAAGTTTATACCAATATTTAATTTAGTTAATGATATTA
The DNA here is from genome assembly GCA_013375695.1 of Dictyostelium brefeldianum. Taxonomy (NCBI): domain Eukaryota; phylum Evosea; class Eumycetozoa; order Dictyosteliales; family Dictyosteliaceae; genus Dictyostelium; species Dictyostelium brefeldianum. The sequence goes on along the minus strand of JABXES010008540.1, from coordinate 8,990 downwards.
AATGATTTAAACTGTTTGGTAAAAGTATAGTTTCTGGTGAATCTAATGTTAGATCACTTAATGAAATTGGTAATGAATAATCATTGAATTGAATTGAAGATTCTTCATAATCATTTGAATAAATGTTTAATTTCCTAACTGAATTTGGTATAATTGAATGTGATATTATAAACTGGTTACCATGTTGCATTGTTAAATCAGTAATTGAATTTGGTAATACATTTTTAGTTAATACGTTTTGGTAAATACCTAAATCAAGTATTTCACAACCATATGGTATATCACCAATATTTAATTCAGTTTCTTCATTATTCCATGACGATTCGTCGTCTTCAGTTTCACAAAATTGAATTGTTTTTAAGTTTGATTTATTTTTTAAATAACCATTTGTTGATAAACATTTATTAAATTGACTACTGAATGAAATAAATGTAATTGAATCTGATATTGAATTAATTGTTGGATTATCAAAATAAACATTTTCAACTTTTTTGATTGATTTTGGTATTGATTCATTATCAATTTGTACATTTGTTTCATTTGATGATGGAAATGATATTTCATTGAGTAAATCAGGATATCGGGTTTTACCATTAATACCGATTGTATAATAATTGAAATGTATCATTAATATTCTTAATTCGTAACATCCCAATAATTCATCGGTTATATCTTTTTCTTCATAATTACAAAACATTAATGTATTTATATATTCCAGCTGGTCATATTCTTTTATTTCTTTTAAACTCTTAAATGATTTAAATAAATTTAATTTATATATTCTAACATGTTTATAAATTTCATTTCTTAATACAACGTTTCTCCAAACTTTAAAAAATATTATTTCCATATTTAAATATGTTTATTTGTTTTTGTTGCTTGTATAAAAAAATAAAAATAAAAAAAAAACAATTTTTCAAAAAATATAAAAATTATAAAGAAAAAACCGAGTTTTATAATTTTTAACAACTTGTAATTATTTGTTTCAATAAGTTCCATGTCTATCTTAAAGATATTTTTATAACTGTAAAATGATTCATAAGAAAAATAAAAAAATTTGGGGTGTATGTAATTTCACACAAAACATTTTATTTTCTGTTTTTTTTTTGTTTTTTTAATAATTAAGGAAAATGCAGAGAATGGAATATCCTTCTATTTATGGAATGGATATTAGTCAACACATAAATTATTTTATTTAATAGATTCGAAAGAATTAAAAAAAAGAATTAAAATATCTAAAATTTAATCTGTAAAAAAATGAAAAATAAGCTTTTTAAAAAAAAAAAAAAATTTAAAAAAAAGATCTTCTAAACGCGAAAAACATTGCAACAAATAAATAACAAAAACAAATAAATATGTCAGAACCATCAGTTAAATTATCTTCAGGTCATAAAATTCCATTAAGTGGATTTGGTACATGGAAAGCAGAACCAACTGTTGTTGGTACCGCTGTAGAAGCTGCTATTGATGCTGGTTATAAACATTTTGATTGTGCTGCAATCTATTGTGTATGTGTAATAAATAAATATAATATATATATATATACATATACACGCACTCTTATACTAATTTTATGACATCATTATTATTATTGCAATATAAATAGAATGAAAAAGAAGTTGGTGCAGCATTTACAAAGAAATTTGCAGAAGGTAAAGTTAAAAGAGAAGATTTATTTATTACCAGCAAGCTTTGGAATACCTGTCACGAAAAAGAAAACGTTAGAAAACATTGTGAAATTACATTAAAAGATTTAAATTTACAATATTTAGATCTCTATTTAATTCATTGGCCAGTTGCTTTCGAATATACTGGTGAAACTATTAAACCAGAAAGTTTCAAACAAATTCCAGTATCAATTCGTGAAACATGGACTGAAATGGAAAAATTAGTTGAAGCTGGTCTCGTTAAATCAATTGGTGTTTCAAATTTTAATGTTCAAAATTTAATTGAACTTTTATCATATGCAACAATTAAACCAGCTGTATGTATATCACATACACATATATATGTTTATAATGTACCCATGATGTATATGCATATTAACTCACATATTGTACACATATATTGTAGGCAAATCAAGTTGAATTACATCCATTTTTATCACAACCAGAATTAAAGAAATTCAGTGATAAACATGATATCCATTTAACAGCATATTCTCCATTGGGTAATGGTGCATTCACAAATGATGAAGCTGTTGGTGAAATCGCTAAAAAATATAACAAATCAATTCCAAACGTTTTAGTTAGATGGGGTATTCAAAAAGGTTTCTCTGTTATTCCAAAATCATCTACACCAGCTCGTATCGCTGAAAATTTCAATGTTCTTGACTTTGAAATCAATGAAGCTGATATGTTAGTATTGGATAACTTGAATAAGAACCACAGAACTTGCGACCCAGCTGTCTTTTGGCAAATTCCATTATTTAATTAAATAATACGTTAAGTTGTAATATTAAATAAATGATTTAACTTTTTATGTAATTTCAGTTTCAAATTTTTAAACAACTTTATTCTCAATTTTTAATATTGGTCACACAAAAAAATACAACAACAATTGCTGTTTTGTTTTGTGAGTTATGAAATTGTTTGGATAATGGGGTGGGAGTTTAAAATAAGTTTTAATCAATCTGGGAAGTTAATTCCATAGAATTGGTTGGATTTATATAAGAGAATTATTTAAATTGTTTATTAATTTATTATAAATTAACTAATATCAGCTAGAGCTTTATCCAGTTCTTACAATGTACATTTTTCCTTTATTGATTTGATCACAAGTTATTCCATCATCACCAAAAGTTTGATCATCATTTAGAACCGTGATATTAATTTTAGTTTGATAGTTTTTAAGGATATCTCTGCATTCTGATACATTAACAAAGTACGCTTTCTTCTCTATAGTTAAAACAATATCCTTGCCACCTTGGTGGGGGTGGATCGTGGCAATAATTGGGTAAATTGCATTATGCAAAGCAGTTTGGGGTAGCATGTTTAATTGAAAAAAATAATAAATTAAAAAGAAATGCTGAAATGATTTTTATATATCTCGTGATTTTATAAAAAAATATAGATTTCTTTTGATTTTTTGCAGATCTGTAGTGTAAAACATTTGCGATGCATTTACAATACAATTACATTGTGATTTGTCTTTAAGTAAAAAAACGTATCCTTATTTATTTAATTAATATTATATCTAGATAAATTTTAAAAATTAAAAACAATAAAATAACCATTCATTAAATATATAACAAGTGTTACATTTAATATTTTTTGAATTTGACTATGCATATGATAAACCAATTAAATGATATTCCATATAATGTAATATTAATTAAATTTGGTTACTTCTTTAATAGTGAAATTCAGTGTGGATCACTTTCTTCATATTTAATATTTTTTGAAAAAATAAGAATCAAAACTATTTAAAAGGTTTGTATTATTTCTATGAATATAAATTGGTTGTAATGATTGTAGCGGTAATATACCTTCACTTGTTATATATTCTTTTAAATTACATGGTTGTACCTACTGGAATTAGACGAGATGAATGAAATACTAATGATGTAATTGATGATGGTAATTGACCTAATTCAATATTGAGACACCAAATTGTAAATGTTGATAATGATACTGGTAATACATATTCATTGACATATCCTAATTCCATGGAATTACATTTGGTGTTAATGTAATGGATCCTACATTGGTATCTTCACCATCATCTTTATATACTATGAGTTTATCCAAATAACCTCTATATTTGTATGTTGATAATCCATCCAATGAAAGGTGAACTTCTTTACCCAAATGAATATTATATAATCTTGTATGGAAAATATTTCATTTCTAATTACTATATTTCTCCACAAAAAATATTATATCAATATCTCTGTTACTATTTTTAACATCAATATCTCTGCTACCATTATCACCATTATTACAATTACAATTACATGACCTAATCTTTTTTCTGTTGCTGATATTGTTACTGTTACTATTGAATGGTATTAATGATTTTGTTATTGCTGTTGTTATGATGGTGTTGCTACTATGTTGTTGTTGTTGTTGTTGTTGTTGTTGTTGTTGTTGTTGTTGTTGTTGTTGTTGTTGTTGTTGTTGTTGTTTTTTTTCTTTTTTATTTTTTTTTTGTGTGAGCAATAAAATATTAATTTGTATCCATATAGATAATTATTGTCAGGTGTCAAAAAAAATATGTTTGTTATGTTTGTTATGTGTGTTTTGGTGGGGGTTATATTTGTGTTGTACTTTTTTTTTATTATTTTAATTTTAATTTGGTGATTTTGATTGATTTAATTACATAGATAAATTTAGGTTATAACCAAAAATTCGTCAAGATAAGAAAAAAGAAGTGTCTGAAAACGTTGTGTATTGAGTGTGTATATTTTTTTTTTTTTTTTATTTTTCTTGTATTTGTATATTTAATTAATTTTACATATATGCACAAACACAATACATATATTAATAATTGTTATTTTTAAATTATATATATTATTATTAATATTACTGTTATTGTTATAAGGTTATGAAAATAATCGATTAATTTTTTTTTTTTTTTTTTTTTTTTTTTTTTTTTTTTTTTTTTTTTTTTTTTTTTTTTTTTTTTTTTTTTTGGGGTTTTGTTGTTGTGCGTGGTTTTTTTTTTTTTTTTTTTTTTTTTTTTTTTTTTTTTTTTTTTTTTTTTTTTAAATTTTTTTTTTATTTTTTTTTTTTGCGCGATATGTTGCTAGCCAGATGTTTTTTAATTTATTTCTTTTGCCACCACATGATTGTATATTTAAAATACAATTGCAAATTAATTCCAGTTTATTAATAAACCCATAACATGTATATTTAAACTATGATGATCTTTAGAATACGCAATTACCAACATCATGATGTTTCAATTAGTTCACCACCTCATATCTTCACACCTTAAATTTTATTATAATAATATTGATATTTTTAGAAAATATCTATTTTCTTAAAAAAATAAAATAAAGTTTTTACCAAATTTAATAATTATTTGCAATGAAAATTATTTAAATAATTTATAAATTATCTATTATTTGAATTAATTATAAATGTATCTCTTTTCATTGCAATATTAATATTTGAAATGATTGTGATAATTTTGAGAAATGAAAATTTAGCTTTTTTATCAAATTTTTGCGCATTTTTTTTTAATTTTTTTTAATTTTTTTTTTTTGTCGTTTATTTGAACACGCATTTTAAAATAAGAAAATGTCGGATAAAGAAGACGTTTTAAACGATAGTATAAGTAGTAGTTATGATAATATAGCGGATGAAGAATTTGATGAAATAGAAGAAATAGAAAATAGTGGTGGTGGTAACAATAACAATAGTAATAAAGAAGATTCAGAAGAACAAGAAGAAAATAATGAAAATATAAATACTTCAAATGAAATTAGTTATGCAATGATGGTGGAGGAAACTGAATTAGATATATCACATGGTTTATTACCATGGGAAATAACTGCTGATTTATCAAGTGGTGGTGTTGGTGGTAGCAGTAGTAGTGTTGGTGGAAGTGGTGACTCATTATTACAAATGTCAACTATTAACACAAGTAATAGCGGTGGTCAACAACGTAGTTCATTTCTTGAATCTGCAAAACAAAGAGCTGGTATCGTATTAAATAGAACTGGTTTATCAAATAATAGTTTCATTAACTTTAATAATACAAGTAGAATTAGCAATAATAGTGGTGGTAGTAGTGGTAATCTATTATCATTCTCAACCATAACCCCACAATCTCAATCACAACAACCACCTCATAGATTAGTAAATTTAGCAACATCATCAACAACAGCAACCGCAACAGCAACAGCAACAAATCTATCAACACAAGGTCAAACTGCAACTACAACAACCACAGCAACTACAACACCAGTTCATTCATCACAACAAGATCAAATACAAGTACAACCTACTACAACAGTAGTACAATCACCAACAAATAATAATATACCACAACAAATAACAACAACAACAACAGCAGTAGCAGAAAACAATGATCATATAATGATGGAAGGTGCAGAAGAAACAACAGATGAAACTAATTTACAACCATGGATATTAGATACATTATTAAATCAAGTTGCACCAGGTAATCCATTTGTTCAAATTATCAAACATTATGATAGATTTGATGATATTAATATGGATGGTATACGAAGAAAAGAATATCAAGATGGTTCATCATTTCTTGTATCAGATGGTTCAAATTTTATGATTGCAGTACTACCAATACATGTTGCACGTGATTTAATATTGGAAGAAGGATCAAGATTATACCATGAAATGGTTGGTTTTATATTACAATTGACAAACTATTTAATATTTCCAAATTCTAAATACTCTGGATTTGAATTATTCATTAAAGAAGCAAAATTTATAAAGAATCATCGTGCAATTATAAACTATGATTCATTGAAACGTGTTACATCATCATCAAGAAAACTATGTGAAGTTATAAAAAGAATGAGTCATAATAATTATTGGGCTGCTTCTTCACCTGCATCATTGTCAAATGATTATTTTCCAAAATCAGTTTCAAATACACATGGATATGAAATTAGACCAATTGAACGTATAATTTCAACTGATCAACAACAAGCATTGGAATTAATTGAAGGTTGGGCAAAAGTTGATCAACCACTTAAAATCTATCCAAATAATATCTATAAATCTGGTACAGACATTGCAAAAGATAAAATTAGAATTAAAAAATTACAGCAAGAAGTGGAAGAAAAAAAAGAAATTGATTTGAAAAAAGAAGAATCTGAAAAAAGAAAAGAAGAATACAAAAGAAAACAACAAGAAAAAGAGAAAAGACAAGAAGAATTAATTAATCAATTACATCCAGATGGAAATGATAAAGATAATCAACAAGAAGATGAAGATAATGATAATAAACAAGAAGATGATAAAAAAGTTGACAATGATGAAACAAAAATTAAAGATGGTAATGATGAAAAGAAAGATCATCATCATGAAACAGATAAAGTTGATAAAGATGAAGATGAAACAGATGAAGATATTGAAATTTCATATATAGATTCACAATCACAATCTCAATCTCAATCACAGTCACAACCAAAATTAAAATCACAACCAAAATCACAATCACAATCATCACCAGAATATAAACCACCTCATTTTGTACAATTTTATAGTTATAATAGTGAAAACAACGATAATAAAAACAGCAATAATAATAACATAAAGAAAAGGAAGCAAAGAGATGAAAGTGATAATGATATTTCATTTATTAGTAAAAATCATAATCAAATACCATCAACTTTAGACGAACCAATAATATATAATAATGAAGAAGAATTGGAAGAAGAAAAAGGTATTGATAATAATAATAATAATAATAATAATAACAATAGTAACGATCAAGATAACAATAGTAGTAGCAGTAGTTGTAATAATAATCAGAATGAAAATAAAAATGAAAATAATAGTAGTAGTGGTAGTATAAACAAAGATGAAATGTCATTTATGGGAGAATTAATTAGTGGAAATAGTGGTGTTGAAACAATTGATGATAGCAAAGATGATAAAAATGATATATTGAACGAACCAGGATGGATTGAAAAGAAGAAATCAAAAAATGGAAATATTAGCAATTATTTTACCATTTTATCAAGATCTAACAAATCAGATAAAAATCAAACTGCAACATCTGCAACAACAAAACCAGAATTAATAATCAAAGAAAAAGAATTTGATAATAAAAAGATATCAAAACCAAATAAAGCTGATTTAAAAAGAAGACCTTCAAATAAAAACAACAATAATAATGAAGAAGAAAAAAATAATGATGACAACGATAAACATAATGATAGTGATGGCAATAGTAAAGAAACTGTGATTAAAACAACATCAAAACCAATTATCAATAAACCAATTATCAATAAACCAACTACAAATAATAATAATAATATACCATCTCATCAAAGTACAGCTAAACGTCTTACACCACAACAATTAAGAGAAAGAAATAGAGTTCTTAGAATGAAACCTGAAGAAAGAATGGATTCTTGGAGCAAGAAATTAAACTCTAATAAACAAGATTAACTTTTTATTTATTGCGTTGTCATACATATTATGTAATTACATCTGATTTGTTTATTTTTGTTTGTGACTAAAAGCGATGCTTTGTTGACAATATAATTATTAGTATAATTACAATACCATAATATTAAATTGAATTGCAAATTAGATAGTTACTCAGTTTATGTAGATAGTATAAATGTGTAATATCATTGATAAATTAAAGAATTTTAATGAGTAGGACAAATGAACAATATAGAAACCCAAATGAATTTATTGGTAAAGTATTGGTTATTGAAATTGAATATTCTGTTTCGAATGTTACTAAATGTGTTGATATTATTTGCAAATAAAAGTAACAAACAAGTTGTAATAAAGTTACTCATCATCATCATCATCTTGTTTTAGATGTAATATCCAACAATAGACGTATTAGAAATTAATGATAATAATAAAGCTGATGTGCGGATATGATTTAGTACATTTTCCATTTTTTAATGAAACAGTTAAACAATCAACCCAATGTGATGTATCATATCCGCTAATATTGTATTCGTTGGACGATATGGAAATTCAACAAGATAAGCAATATAGTTTTGTATCTGTACCAGATTTTAATCATTTCCGAATTGATCCATTACTTTATGGAACAAAATGTTTCATAGTTATACATATAGATTAATTGGTCCATTTTCAAAGATTCTTTATTTAATATATAAAATGATTATTACAACTATTATTTTTAATACAACAAAAATTGATCAAAAAACAAGAATTTTTTTTTTTTTTTTTTTTTTTTTTTTTAAAAAATTTTTTTTTTTTGTTTGGGTTTTTTTTTTTTTTTTTTTTTGGAAAAAATAAAAAAAAAAAAATAAAGGGTGTGTTTTTTAAATATGGGGGGGGGGG
>JABXES010008527.1:0-14342 GCA_013375695.1 Dictyostelium brefeldianum | reverse complement strand
ATATCCTCTCTCTATAATATATATATTTAAATAATAATTGTAATATACAAAAAAAAACAAAAACAAAAATTAAATAAACAAAAAAAATTAAAAATAAGTATCTTTATTTGTATGTGCTAATATACAAAAAATAAAAATAAAAATAAAACAATAGATTAACTTTTTATTTCAAAATTACAAGATTTAAGTAAATTCAATTTTTTTTGGTATAAAAGTTTATTAGATCTAAATAAATTGTTAAATTAAAATAATTACATCTTGGTTTATCACTTACAAATTTATTTGGTTTTATTTCATAAAACAAATTTTAAAAAATAGATAATAATAACACAACACGATGGATTGTAATAGTGATGATGATAACACAACAACAGCCAATAATTAAAAGAATTACAAACAATACCAAAATTAAATGAATCATTAAAACATAGTAAATCTCAACTTGACCAATATGAAAATCAAAAATTCAAATGATGAGTGTTGTTTTTATAGTGAACAATACACAAATCACAACAAGAAGTAAAAATACCACCAAATCTCATATATATATAGATTGTTGAAGGTGTGTTAATAAATTCTAAAAATAGAATTTTTTTTTTAACAAATAATACACAAACACATATACAATTACCACTGTGAATTTATTATTTTGTTTTTTTTCATACTTGTAACTCTCACGTACACATACTTTATTGGTAATTGTTAGGTGATTTTCATAACAATAAATTAATTGAAAATTATGAAATCATTTAAATATGAATATGAATTTGGGTATTCTAATTTATTTATTTTTTTAATTAAAAAATAATACATCGTGTTTTTGTTTTGTTTATTTAATGGGGGTTAAATTGTTAAATTAAATTTTAAATTATGATTTACAAATTCAAAGTATGTTAAATATTGGGTAAATGAATATAATTAACTCATAAGATATTGTATGTCTATGAAGTAGTAGTAATAGTACGTTAATAAAGAGATAATTAATAATAAAAAATATTAACATACCAATACAACACCGTTTGGATTTGAAATTCACACACAAGCAAGCACGAAAAAAATAACAAATTGAGTATTAATGCGAAGTGTTGGTATTGTGTTTGTGTGTTTTTTTTTTTTAATTATTTTATGAATTAAACACAAAGATAATAATATCAAAAACAAACAATAGTAAAAAGGTATTATAATTTTTTATTGTGCTTATTACAATAAAAAGAACTTGAATGCGTTAGAGTGTGTATGTGTAACTTTGAAAAAAAAAAAAATAATTATTAAATTTTATTTTTTTATTTATTTATATATTTTAAAAAACTATAATTTAATTTCCAATGACATTAACAAGTAAATATCTGTACTATATTAAATTAATTTAATTTCATTTTATTAACATTGCATTTATTTTTTTAAAATAGGAAATTTAATTAATTTATCAGGTATTCAAAATCATCAGAATATTGAAAATATAAAAATAAATAAACAATATGGTGATAATGAATTCATTCAGTCAAATAATAATACAAGTTCTGCAAAAATTAACTTAATAAGATTTTTAAAATTAATATTTTTTCATTCATGGTAAAACAAATGAATAAAATAAAATAAATAAAAACTACAACTCGAGTTGTATGTTTATTGTAATATATTAAATGTTAACAATAATTTATTTTATCAATAATTTCCAATAAAGTTAATTTAAATACATATTTATTATAACACTATAATGATGGTTATCACCATGGTTGTTTATTTTTTTGATTAAAAAGATTGTTTTTTCATTTCTAATCTGTTTGATACCCATTCATTGCAACCATCATTCTTACATACTATTCTACATTTGTGTTTTGGATAATCAACACGACAAATTGGTGTCATCATCACACAACTTGCAAATAACTTTCAAATTATATAAATTTCCTTATTTTAGTGTTCAATAGACAGACTGAAATCAATTAATATATATATTGTGTTTTATTTTAACAAAAAAAAGAACGTTTTAGATTGTTGTTTTTAAATAAATATGGTAATTTATTTATTAATTAATAAAAATTAAACAATCTTTATCAATTTAAATTATAATAAAATTATTTATCTGTTGACCTTTAAAATTTAAAAAGGTTATTATTACCAAATAAAATTGTTATTTTTTTTTTGATTATTTCTATTATTATATGTTGTTATTATTATTACTATGCTACTATTATTATTATATAAAATTTTAGAAATTGAAAAAAAAAGTTGGTGTTATTGTTGACATTTTATCTTTATCTTTTTAAAGCCAATTCAACTGAAAATGGTGACAAAAGTTCATTATCATCATCTAAATTATCATCATCTACATTATTTGGAGTCATAAACACCAATTCTTGAGATTTGATAATACTATTTACTACATCGTTATTTGTTTGTTTTTTACTTTTACTGCTGCTGCTTATTCTTTTGGTGGTGTTTTTACCATCTGTAGTAGTTGAATATCCAATGATATCAATTGGTTTTACTAAATTGATTTCTATTTTCTTTTTAAAACTACTTCCACCTGTTTCATTACTATTACTGTTACTACTATTACCATAACCATCTACCAATGAAGGTGTCATTAATGATTGTTGTTGAAGAAATTGTTGAAATGGTGATGAAGATGATGAAGATGATGAAGATGATTTATTATTAACTATATATGAAACTACAGCTTTTGGTTGTTTTTCGTTTTTGCCATTTAAAAGTGCAGTACTTAAACTAGACTTTTTTGAACTTTTGTTACCAAAGCTAGTAGTGCTGTCATAAAAACCTGAATGACTATCATAACTATTACTGTTACTGTTATTATGATTGTTGTTATTGTTGTGAATATTATTATGAATATTGTTATTGTTATTGTTGTTGTGATTATTATTATAATGGTTGTTATGGTTATTAATATGTAAATTTGAATATTTATCTGATGTTGACGAGGAAGAGGAAGATGAAGAAGAAGGATGTGAATTACGTGAAGAAGATGAGGAGGATGGAGAAGTTGAGGAAGATGATTTTGGTTTTTTAATTAAACCTTGATCTATAATAAATGGAAATTCGTCATTTAATAACTTTTCACCACATGATATTAAGAAACCAACTATTCCTTTTAACAATAATTTTGCTTCAATATCATCAGATTGTGATAACTCTGAAATTAAACATTCTACAACATCAGCACTTCTTTTTTTATTTGTTGCTACTTCCAATGTTGATAATTCTTCTTGTGGTACTAAATCCCCCAATTTAAATAATGAATAGAAATCTGCTAATAATTGATTACTACTTGCTAAAGATCTTAACTTTGTCAATAAATGAGGTGAAAAAAATGTTTTATACTGCAACATACATACTCTAGCATTAGTAATAATAATAAAAACAAATATTATAATATTATTAATTTGAAAAATTGTACATTACATTTAATAAATAAGATGAAATTAAATAGTTTAAAGTAGAGTCACCATGAAATTCTAAAATTTCGAACCTGTCTTTTAATGTCTTCGGTTTAAAGCATACACCAATTATGCCTCTATCTTTTAATAGTTTTATAGATGAATGAAAATTAATTGACTCCATGTTGTTATTTTTGTTATATTTTGTGTGTGTTGTATATATTATGTATTTTGTTGATATGTATTTAATGTGTATATAATAAATATGAATATTTTTATTTATTTATATGTTATGTGTTGTGTTTATAAGTATGTGGTTTGTAAAAAAAATAAAAATTAAAAAAATTAAAAATAATTAAAAAATTTAAAAAAAAAAGAATTTGGGAAAAATAAATCGAGAAATTTGGAAAAAACTATGAAAAACAGCGGAACAACTCTTTTGTTTAGGATAATCAATGATTGATCATATATTTTTATATATGATGTATTTCATAGATTCGATTTGTTATTATTATTTATTTATTTTTCTTATTTTTCAATTGTTTGTTGGTAAACCATGTTTCTTTCTAACTCTAATTATATGAGCATCTTTTAAAATACTATTTATATCAGAGTATCCATTTACATTTGAAATTTCGCTGTTGTTGTTATTATTATTTACATTATTGTTGTTATTATTATTCACAATATCATTGTTGTTTGTAGATGATATTTTACCTTCATCACAATTATTATTATTATTTATTTTTGTTGATATGGTGAATTTAAATTTTGGATCTCCTATTGATGGATCTCCTATTGATTGAGTATTTTGTTGTTGATTATGATGACTATGATGTGTATAGTGATCCAATGGTTGATAATGTGTATGATGTGTATTATTATGGTGGTGGTGAGGAAGATGATTATGATGTTGATGATTTTGAATATGTTGCTGTTGTTGAACCATTTGATTATATTCATTCTGTTGCTGTTGCAGACGTTGTAATTGTTGTTGATGTAGCTGTTGCTGCTGTAACTGTTGTTGATGCTGTAACTGTTGCTGTTGTTGTAACTGTTGTTGTTGTTGAAATTGAAGTTGATGATGATGAAGAGTATTAGGAGGGGATCTAATTAAATGTTGACCATTTACAAATCCATTAAAACCATTGGTATTATTACCATTACTATTGTCGATATTGGTTGAACTAATGATATTACTCAATGTTGAAATTGGGCTGTATAGAACAGATTAATATTATATTTTTTTTAAAAAAACATATAACAATAATTGTCTTTTAAACATACCTATTTAATTGTAATTTTCTTATTTTATTCTTTATTTCATCATCTTCTTCATCTTCTTCTTCATTTGTAAAGTATTCATCATTATCATCTTCATCAAAACCTCTCTTTCGTTTTGTAAGCATATTATAAATAAATATTAACTATATATAATATTTATTTATTCGTTCGTGTATAATATATATATTATGTGTGTGTTGTGTAAATTTAACATTTGAAAAAGAATAAAAAAAAAAAGTAAATTCACACAATTGCAAAATATTAAAATTTAATTAAAAAAAATTTAAAAAAAAATTTAAAAAAAAAAGAAAAATGAAATTTTTACAAAGGAAGAAACGTTATTTATAATTAATTTTAATTTAATGGGTTATCACCTTTAACAGATTTAATAATATCATATATAATTTGTATGATTGATATAATTATAACAGATAATAGTATCAACCAAGTAATAGGACGATGATATTTAATTGGTATATTGAAATATGGTTTAATTTGTGATTGTGATAAAGAGGATAGTTTGAATTGTTTTGTAGCTTTAAGGTAAATTGCAAATGGTACAAGGAAATTAATGATAGTATTTAGTATAAGTGAAGACCATGTTAATAGTTCAGCAAATATCTTTTGATTACAAAATACAAAAGCAAAGAACCAAGGTGCAACAACTCCCCAGAAATAAGATGACTTTTTACCACATATATAACCAACGTATAGGTTATATCTAACTGTAATGAAACAAATAGGTATGCCAGGTGCAATTACAGTTATACTAAATAGATATGATGCTATTCTAGTTACTATTGGGTAACTTATATCACCCATTAAATTCAATATATTATCGCTACCTAAATTTGCATAGGCACAAGCACCTAACCACCCAATTACCAAGTATCCCAACCAAGAGAATATACCTGCCGACCAAACTGCACGATTTACATTTACATTATCTTGTTTTTCATTAACCCAACTTGGTATAAACATAGGATATGCCCATGAAAATACAAATATACTAACCAATTGATAATAACTATGACCAAATGCAGGTACTCTGTCCAATACAATACCATTAATAAAATATTGTACTACAAATTCACCTATCAACATAAATAGGAATACAAATGACAGTGTTTGTACTATTTTAACATTATCATTTAAATTCATGAACCCTGTAGGCACAGATATTGCACATATAATCAAATATCCCAATGATATACAAATTATATTTGAATTGTATAATGAATCTACATCTGAAGTACCAATGAATGCAATGTGAGGGTATAACGTAAGAGCAAATGTTTTCTTGAATATAAATAATAGAAATTGGTCTAATGATTGTGCACATATTGCTATGGATGCTATATTATAACACTGTATACATAAATTATTTACTATTTGAAAAATGAAATATACTTTTTTCCCAAAATAATATTTTATACCAACTGAATATTCTATATGTTTATCGAAATATTTGTTACCCGGTATTAGTGATAATGATTCACATAATAATGTTGACGCTAAACAAGACATTACTAAAAATAATGTTAATGATAATGTAGTTAAAAACCATCCTGCTATAGTAATTTTTAAATTTTAGTATTAATTATATATTTCTAATAATTTTGTATGAATATATGTACATTGTTGAAACACTTTAGGAATTGATAATACACCAGGACCATATATTTGATTTACTATAAATATGAATGATGCCCATTGAGCAATTGTTTTTTCACCTAATGCATTTCCTCTTTCCTTTTTAATGGATTCATGAATTAATGGTTCATTTGAATCTTCTAATATTGGATCAATTTCTTCATTAATTTCTTTACTATTATAATTACTATTACTATTATTCTCTATATCACTATTTATAGAAGATTTATTAATTATCTCAACCATAATATATATATTTTTTTTGTTTAAGTGTGTGTATAAAAAAAATTAAAAAAAAAAAAAAAAGAATTCTTTTTAATGATTGCAAGTGTGGTTCATACTCTAATAAAATAAATTTTATTCAGATAATATTGAGAACAATTAAAAAAGTAAGTTTGTTCTAAATATATGAATTTGCATATTTATATATATAAAATTTAAATTAATATAAACATATACTATTTGTAGCAAAGAGATATGATTTGTTTTTAAAAATAACTGATAAAAAAAAAACTCTTTTGCACCCAATTTTTTTTTTTTTTAAATTTTTTCATTTTTTTAAAATATATATTTTTTTGTATACAAATTTAATAAATGAAACAAGATAAAATCAATAGAGTTTTAAATTGTAGTTATAAAGAGTTTTTAGAAATATATAAAGATCAAAATAGTCAAAATGAATATCATTTAAAAAGGGGTGATATAAATATATCATTTACAAATTGGATAACGTCAAGTGATAGTAATAATAATGGAAGTGAAACAAACAATGAAGAAAGAACAATTAAATTTCAAGCACCAATAAATGCACCACAATCAGTTTTGAAAATAATTGGTAAAAATGCAACAACAATTAATGAACAACAAAAGATACAGGTTAATCATAAACAATCAAGTATAGATATAGCAACATTTTATCAACCAGATATAATGGGTGAGTACTTTAGTGTGGAAACAGAATGGCATTTAAAAACTTTATCATCTTCAACATCAGTAGCAGCAGCATCAGATTCAACACAACAACAATGTTCATTAGAATTAATAATACGAGTTACATTTAACATGAGCTTTGTTGGTAATCTATTTGAAGTATTTATAGTTAAAGCAGCCTCAGAATCAGCACTTCAATATGTTGACATTGTTGAAGAGTACCTTGTAAAATTAAACATTGAAAAGCAACAACAATTACAAAAGCAGCAACTTCAACAACAACAACAATTTTTACAGTTAAAACAAAAAGAACAACAACTACAATTTTTACAACAACAGCTACAATTAAAACAAAAAGAACAACAGAATAAACCAAAGAATAAAAAAGAGAAAACAAATAAAAAGAATAGACAACCAAAGCAGAAACCATATGAAAATTGGACAGTAGATTGTAATATAGGTACATATCTAAAATCGGTTAATATTTATGTTGTTAAAATATATATATATTAATACTTTTTTGTCTGTACAGATCAAATTAAAGGTGATTTAAATCATCATTTAGATACATTAAGATTAAATTCATTGGATGCATCACAAGGATTATTAAAGGTGGAAATATCAATATCGGAAATGCAATCAGAACAACAATTAATTCAACAACAACAACAACTTCAATTACAATTACAACAACAACAACAACACCTTCAACTACAAAATGTAAATAACAATAATAATCAACAACTTCAATTACAATTACCAAATTCACCAACAAATTCATCAACTTCTACAAGCGCAGATTCTTCTTCTTCATTTTTATCTCCTTATAATTTAGGTTTAACTGATAGTAATGGTAAAAACCGACAATTACAACAATATAATAATCAACAACAACAACAACAACAACAATTACAAAACCAATATTTACAACAACAGCAACAAAATCATAATATTTCCAATCTTTTATCACAAATTGAATTAAATAATAGAGCATTAAAAGAACAAAGATTAGTATCAGAAGAACGTGTTGAAGATGAAATTAAATCAATTTCACAATATTTTGAAGACATGTTAAAACTTCAAGAAGAGTCTAAACCATGGTTCCCTTCTTTTGTAAATATTTCTTTGGTTATCGTTGTAATTGCAGTAGCATTATCAATATTTTCAAAATTTAAAAATAATAGATCACCAATTAAACCAATAATAGCAGCGGCAATAACAACAGCAAATTCTATAGGTGGTAATAATAGTGGTAGTAACATTATAAATAACAGTAACACCAGAAATAAAATATTTAATTAATTACACATACACATAAAAAATTATTCCTGTGTATTTTTAAAATCATTAAGAAATTAGTTAATTTATCGTGAATGAAAACGTAGATGAAATAATATTATTTTTAAAACCATTTGCAAATTCATCAAAATCATTCAATCCTTCAATTTATTTTAGAAGGTTAGTAATGTCAACTATATTTAAATATCTATTTAATGATGATATACCAATTGTGAGTATTAATTGTTATAATATTGATACCTTTATATTACTGTATATTATAACCATAGTGGATTATCATTTGCAAATGATCAACTTTACTAAGCAATTGCAAATTTAATTTTAAATTTTTACCTGAAAATGGTAAAAATATTGATGATACTGAAAGTATGTATGAAAGTAATACTAATAAAAAGTAACGAATATACAATGATAGATTTTGGGTTAACAATATCATCAAATAAATTTAAAGTTTTATTAAATAATAGAAAATGATTTTATGTGTATGAAATAATAATTATAATAATTAGAAATAAAAGGTCTATATTTAGAAAAAACACACTTTATTTTTTTTTTATTTTTTTATTTTTAAATTTATTTCTGTATATATGTGTTAAAGTAATTGTACATATTACAATTTTTATTTATTAATAAAAAAAACACAATACAAGTTGATTTTGTTTGAATGAATTGGGGGTTATTTAAGAAATTTTTTTTTATGTTTCATTGTTTTTAATTATTATTATTACATACACTTCTAAAGATGTTTTCTTTATTATTTTTAATAATACTATTATTTACTATGGTATTTTTTAGTAATAAAGTTATAATTAGGCCAACCCAAAAAAAAGGTTTGATTATGAGTTTATTTATTATTTTCATATTTATAGATCTTATAGGTAATTAAAATTTATGTTGTAATAAAGTAAGAAATATAAGTAAAGATGGTATTAATAATTCTTTATTTTAATTTTAAAGCTGTAATAAAAATTATTAATAATAAAAATAATAAGATTGTACTTCAAAATAATCAAGATATTCAAGATATTAGTATTGGACCACTAATTAAATCATTAAACGAAACAGGTAAAATTAATAGTAGATCAATTTTTTATGAAAGTGATGAATTATACAATCCTATAAAATCAGAATATTATAGTAAAGAATCAAGAGATGTATATGTTTATTATAATAGTAGTAATGTAGATTTTGGTGATTATCATTTTTCAAATCCATTTATAAAAAGAGAAATGCATAGTTTGGGAATAGATAAATATAAAATTGTTAAAAATATAATGGATGTACCAAAACAGTCAACATTGATTCTATTTTTATCATCACCAACAAAACACGCTTCAACATATTATAAAGAATTAAAATCAATAATTGGATATGACAATTATGAAAATCAAAATGAAAAAACCATCACAAACAATTATGCAGATCCAATGAAATTAAAAACATATTCCCGAGTTTACATTGTTGGTATTTCAAATGAATTTTTAACTTTTCATATGGATTTAGATTTATTTTTACCATCACAAAGACAATATAAATTAATTGAACATCCAATTAGAGCAATGGATGTTAGTCATTTATCATTATTTGCAAAATTGGCATCGTTAAATCCTTTGTATAATTATTCAAAAAACACTATGAAATTTGAAAGACAACAATTCCCAACAAACAGATTCAGGGATAATCAGGGTAATCAGATGATACCAACAGATGAACAATGTAGTTTAGAAAGATCATTTGTATGTGAATTACAGGGTTGGGGTATGATATCAATATTACATATTAATACATATATATTTTCATTGAGTTCATATTCAAATAGAATGTACATTTTACAACAAGGTAACTTTCAGTATGGTTCTGTAAGTAGGTTGTTTTTACCAGTTTCAATTTGTGATTTTTATGGATACAATAGAAAAGCATTAAATAAATTTCAATATAATACAACGTTGGATACCAAAGAATATGATAATCAAAATTCAATATTTATGCATGCAAGTCGTCAATTTTCATCGTTGTTTAGTAATTTTGTTCCACAGGAACATGTTGATAATTTTCCATCAAATTTTGCAGCAAATGCATTTTATGTAGATTACTTTCTTACACCAAGTTATCAATTAAGAGAATATGTTAATCAAGAGATACTACAAACATTTAAATTACCATATGGTATGCCAAAACATTGTATATCAATTCACGTTCGTCATGGTGATAAATCAAGAGAAGCAGAAGTATTTCAATTTACTGATTATGTTGAAATTTTAAAAGCATTGAAAACCAATATCACCGATATATTTGTGATGTCTGATGATAAAGGTGTAATAGATGAATCAAATCAATTAAATAATCAGGGTAATGGTGAATTTTATTTTCATTCACTTCCAAATGTAAACAGAATAGAAAATAAAACAAAGAAACGTAATGATCAACATTGGGATTTAAATATACCAAAAAGTCATTATGCATTTCAATTTTATGCAGAAGCAATGATTGCTGCTCGTTGTGAAATATTTGTTGGTACAATTTCTTCAAATATCGGTAGGTTAATAGTTGAATTACAATCACTGTATGAACCATTTTCAAATACTTCATTAAAATATGTTTCATTAGATTTATTATATCCAAAGAATATGTCTTATATCCCTCAAACAAGATATCAAGTTAAAAATAAACCAACAATTATTATTAATACCAATACAACTAGTATTTAATAAATAATATATAAATTAATATAAATAATTAAAAAGTATGATGTTTTTATTACTAGTTCTATGATTAACAAATAACATTAAATTCACAATGTCCATTTGCTTTATTACATCCTCTTGGATAATGACACTTATCAGTAGGTGCAGGACATACAATTGGACTTGTTTCACATTGACCATTTGATGGATTACATACATTACGCGAACAAAGATCAGCTGATTTTGGACATTCAATACCAACAAAGTTACATTTACCAGTTTTAGAATTACAACCTAATGATTTCATACATGCGTTTGGAGGTTTACATTCATATTTTTCATAAATACAAATACCAGTGTCATCATTGCAACCAGTTGGTTGTTGACACTTATCTTCAAGAATTGGACATTCTTTATATTTGTATTGACATTGGCCAATTGTTGAGTTACATCCTAATCCAATTGCACATTTACTACTTGATTCTGGGCACATAATTTTTTCATATTCACATTTTCCTGATGCTACTGAACATCCTTTTGAATAAGTACAAGAATCTTCAGGTGCTGGACATTTAATTGAAACGTATTCACATTTACCAGAAGATGGATTACAACCAGTACCATTTAAACATACATTTGATGGTGCAGGACAAGTTATAGCGGAATATTCACATTTTCCTGTAGCAGTATTACAACCAGTTGGTTTTGAGCATTTATCAAGTGGTTTAGCACAATCCTTTGATTTGTATTGACATTTACCATTTGAACAACCAATACTAACTAAACAACCATTTGATGGTGGTGGACAAACATATGGTTTTACTTCACACTTACCAGTTACGCTATTACATGTACTTGTTGAACATATATCAGTGCTTTTACATGATGCCGCTGTACATTTTTGAGTTAAAGCATTTGTAATATTTATTGTAAATAATATTACTACAATTAATAAATAATTTAATTTCATCTTTTTTTAATTTATTATTTTTATTTAATGATTTATGAATTATAAATATAAATAATGATGATGATGTTTTTAAAAAAACAGTGGTTATTTAAATAAATAAATTTTTAAAATAAAAAAATAATATTATAATTTATTTGAATACACCCTTTTTTATTTGTATGTGGTTTTCACAAATTTTACAAGTTTTTGTGTGTTATAACTGTATATAAATAAGAGAATAGATTTATAATTATTTGACATTTAAATATTTGTTTACAGTTACAGATCTGTATGATTTTAAAAATAAAAAAAATACAAATTATTATATATTAATTTGGTGTTTTTGTAATTTACTGTACTTGTTTGTAATTGATGGATTAGTGGATGAATTGATGATGGGGGATACAAATATTTTTAAAAAAAAATATATGAGAGCTGAAATATGACATATGTATATAATTTCCTAAATATATACTCTTCTCTGATTTGAAGAAAAAAAGGTTTTTTCTGAAAATAAAAATATAGTGTTGTGTACAAAATGAATTAATAGAATTTGTATTTTTTTTTTTATCACAATAATACTTTAAAAATAAAGAAAAAAACATCAAATAAATGAGAAGCACATTTAAATAAAATATTTGAATATTTTAATTGGTCACCATTTGTTATTCAATTGTTTTAACTGATCTATCTCACTATTATAAACTGCTAGAATGAATGAATAATTATGAACATTGTTACCTAGTTAAACATTTGGATATTAATTATTTGCATATTCAATTAATTGACAAAGTGAAAATTCTGTAAGGTGTTTGGTATCATTATAAAATATGCTCCTTTTGAATCCATATGAGTTACCCTTTAACAATAATATTGTCTATTTATACGATTTAAAATAGTGAGAAATTTAAAAAAATCTTAAAATTTATTCAAATAATTCAAAAAATTACAGCGGTTTAGAAACTCACCAACTGTTTATTTAAACACTGAAAAATAAATCTATTTTTATTATTATGAAAAATAAATAGAATTTTATGAGCACATATAAAAACAAAAGGTTTGAAAAGGTCTAATTTACCACAAAGTGTAAAGTAATCTAAAAATATTTTAAAATGGTTATATTACCGTATTGTAAAAATATCTTTAAATTCAATTTCAGGATTACCATATAAATAATTTGACTTAAATAACTTTTCAATTATTTCACTTGAATGAATTGGAAATACTTGTGAATATTTGATTTTGGTTATATTATCACCATCATTTAAATCTATTGAAGAACCATCTGAATTTTAAAATCTTTTGTTTGGGTGTTGATGTTGATGTTGGAATATTATATAGCTGATTATTATTTAATATGAACTGAATGATATCTAATATATTTTTTGGATATCAAATTGAATTATTTTTAATGTTTTCTGATATTTGATTTGGTGAATATAATAATACTACTAATATTGGTACTGATGTATTTTCAATTGTTAATTGGAATTCTCTGACACTGGTAATGAATTCGGGCTATTTATAACCAACTTAACAATATCAATATCAATTTGATAATCAAATCACCATCCTTTGTTGAAAAAAAAATTGATAAAATATCCATATCAACCAATTCATCTCTTTTATATTTAATTAATAATTCCATTCTTTTATTCCTAAATTTAATTTCATTTTTTTGTAATGTGTTCTTTTCATAACCAATTCTATAATACCAATTTCTCTTAATTGATTAATAACGAATATCGATTTTGTAATTTCTTTTTTTAAATAATAATTGAATACCTTCATCATCATCAATACCAATACCTTTATCTGCTACTAATTTACACTTTAATAAATTGAATTGTTCATTTTTAATCAACCGATTAAATTCAATCATACTATCGTTACCCATGTGATAATCTGATACATCTTTAATTTAATCCATTCAATTTGTTTAAATATTATATTGAAATATATATTTATTATGTATAACTTTCCAAAAAATTATTTTATTATCACTATTAAAACATACTATCCAACAATTGTGATTAAAAATAATTAACGATATCACTAGGATTTCAAAAAATTTAAATTTTTTTTTTTTTTTGCTTTTTTTTTTTAATGATCACAAATAATTTTTAAATTATTATAGCTGTA
>JABXES010008516.1:0-14390 GCA_013375695.1 Dictyostelium brefeldianum | reverse complement strand
TATTGTTATTATTATTATTATTTTGTATATCCATAGTTTTATAAATTTATTTGTGTAATGTGGTTGTGTCGAAAAAATTAAATTAAAAAAAAAAAAAAAAAAAAAAAAAAAAAAAAAAAAAATAAAAAAAAAAAAAAAAAAAAAAAAACTTTGATTTTCTAACGGATATTTTAAAATTATTGTTTGCAATTCTATTATTATAAAATGAAATTATTTCGATCCCGATTAGTTATTTTTCATACCAAACTTTTTTTTATTTTTCAAACCTTGAAATTAAATTTGATGACTAATACATTAAAAATTATTTCTTTAATTTCAAAGATTTAAAAAATTAAAAAAAATGGCTATCAAAATTTAATTAAACCACCAATGGAAGTTGAAATTTCAGAATGTAAATTCGAATTTTAAGAAAACAAAAAAGATGATTATATAAAAGAGTATATTAAAATTTGTAACACTTTCAATTTACCTGTAAATAATTTATAAATTAAAAAGATATTATTATTATTATTGTTTTTATTATTATTGAATGGATTTAATCTTCATCAACAGTAATTGAATCATCAAGATCATCTGCACTAAGACCACCAATTGATTTTACAGTTTTTTGAGATAATGAAAATATATCGGTATATGCTTTCTTTTCACTTTTTGATACTGGTGGAACTGATAATTCATCATCATAATAATTATTATTACTTTTTAGTGATTTCTTTTTCTTTTGTTTATTATCTTCATCAGAATCTCTACTTCTCTTTGATGTAGTTGCACTATTACTTGGTAATCTAACTGATCTTTTTTTAGTTTGATCTCTTTTTTTTTGTGATTTATCTGCACCAAGTTCTTCAACATCACTACCACTTGTTGTAAAATCAACATCACTTTTAACTTTTTTATCAACTGTAACTGTATCTTGTTGTTTTTGTTGTTGTGGTGGTGGTTTTGATGGAAACAATCTTTTCTTTGCATGTTTCAGTTCTGTTGGTTTTTTAATTGTTGTTGTTGATGGTTTTTCTTCTTTATCTTCTTCTTCTTCTTTATTAATATTTACACTACTAAATTCATCCAATAAATTCTTTTGATCATTTGTGTTGATAGTCTTACCTTCAACATCCAAATCACTTTTTACTTTATTCGATGATTTATCTTCATCACCACTACCAATTTGTTTTTCTTTTTCACCATCGTCATCATACTTTGGAATAGGCTTTTTAATACCAGTAAATGTTGTTAATGTTTCACCCAACATTTCAAATGTTCTTTTTTCAATGATTGCATCTCTTGAACCTTCATCATTATCATCATCATAAGCAGTTGCGATATTATTATTCTTTATATATTTGTCATAACTAACAGTTTCTGGTTCATCGATTTTAGTTGATGCTGTTTTAGATGTAGTAGCGACAGGAATAGTATTGATGGAAAAACTTTTAACTATATTTGATTTACATGGAGTTGGAATTTCTTCAATAATTTCTAAACTACTTGAATTTGGAGATAAACTACCACTACCACTACCCAATTGATAGCCACCTAAATTTGAAGTGTAAATTATATCAAACTTTTCTTCTTCTTGTAATGTTTTTTCCAATGGAAATTGAGATTCGCGAATTTGATAAATTAACTTTCTAATTTCAATTCTTTTTCTTCTGATATCTGCTTGAGTGAACCATTCTGGTCTTTCCAATGGAAATTTGAAATTTGTTTCTGGTGTTTTACAAAACAATTCCAAATATTGTAATAAATATACACCACAATCTGTACCATTGTTTTGTTGTGGTACATGTGGACGATGATGAGGATAATTTGATCCATCAAATACACGTGGTTCTACAATACCTTCTTTAACCTTTTTATTTTGCCATTCCAATGTAAGATACTTTCTTAAACGTACTGCAAATGAATTTGCAGTTTTAAATAGTGAGTCTAAATAAATCATACATGATCTTTTTGTGGATGGATCATTTGCGTCTCTAACAACACCAGGATAACATAAAATCATCATTGACCAATGAGCAGATTGATTAATTGGTACAAATATGAAATCTTTTTCAAATATATCTTCTTGACCTGTCCATTTCTTGATTTCTTGATATGCATCTTCTGCATTTGTTTTGTTTGTAAACTTTTTATAGAAAAAACTATTAAAGAAAAAACATTTTGAACGTTGTACTTCAGTTAAAAATTTATCCTTGATGTACAATGAGTAGAATTCAATGATTGAATCATTTAAAAATTCACCTGGATCCAAACGTTTAATATCATTTCTAATGATCTTTACTTGTGATGATTTACTATTCTCTTCTTTCTCTGGATAAATTATCATTACTTCATCACCATCAACATGTAATTTTGGTTTTCTTGGTATTCTAGTTGCAATTGGACTAACGGAAAGTAATTCATCTGGAAGTGGTATACCATCTCTTCTTGAATGTTGTCTACTGGGATAATAGTCACTAAATTGTGGTGATGGTGATGATGATATAGTATTGATTTTATTTCTAGCTGATGTATCAAGTGGAGTTGAAACTTTTTTGAGTACTGGTGGTTTTATATTATTTAATCTTTCTAAATCCATTCTTGCTACTGATAAATCTCCAACCGATTTAAAAGTACTGCCACTACTACTACTTGCAACACCACTATAACTTTTATTAATTGTATCATACATTGTACCATTTGCACCATTTATTGAGCCTTGTGATCTTGTTACCTTATCAATACCAAAACCTTTGAGCTGAGACATATAATTTGCAATAAATTTGGTCTCAGATGATCTAAATATCATTATACCATCTTTTGTTGAACCTGGGGCTGGTTTACCATCAAGAACCATTTCCAATGGTCCTTTTATTTGTACAGTGGCTACTTCACCCTTTATTGATACCACAACTGGATCTTTAATATTTTTTACTCTTATCAAGATATTCAGATGTTTGTTATTTGGCACATACGTACGGTAAGTAATGATACCATCTTTAAAAATAACTTCATATGGATCTCTCATTGGAAATGATAAATCATTTTTTTCTACCGTTGCACCTTCACCACAATAAACTCTAAAACCATTACAACCATTACCACTATGATCAATCTTTTCATCTTTAATTTCTTGAATATTTTGTTTTTTTACCAATTGATTACTATTACTATTATTATTATGAAGCTTACCAGAAAAATTAAATGGAAGTGGATTATCAATACTATTATCTTGAAGTTTTATTATATTTGAAGTTATTATTGGTGGAAGTGATGCCAATGAACTTTCATTTGGTGTATATTGACTATTGAGTGGTGTATTTGTTGAAAAATGTGAACCACCTGTTTTAACAATAACTTTCTTATCTTGGCAATCATTCATTTCATTATCAAGAAATCCAAGTACACCATCCATCATATATTACCTATTGTTGTTGCTAATATACAATAATTTAATTGGTTTTATTTTATTACTACAACACGTAATATCTTTTATTATTATTATTACTATTATTATTTTTTAAAAAATATCTATTTAAATTATTTGTATTGTATTTTGTTTTTGCTGTGGAAATTTTTAATAAAAAAGATAAAAAAAAAAAATTAAAAAATAAAAATAAAAAAAAAAAGAATGCAATTAAAAAAAAAACTAATTTAAAAAGGAGGTAAAAAAAAAAAACTATAGTTTGAGAGACCAAAAACTGCAACTACTGTCTACTTGCATTTCTATATTATTTATTACTATTTTAAAAAAATAAATGTGAATCGTGTAGAATAATAACTAAAAAAAACTTGTCAAATTATCAGAAAAAAAAAAAAATCTAACAAAATGAAAAAAAAAAATTAATTTTATCATTTTCAAAATATTTTACAACAACCATATAACATGACAGATAATAATAACAATAAAATAAAACCAATTAATAGGTTAGAAGATAATAATCAATGGGATAAAAGTTATTTTCAACCAAAACAACACCAGGTACAAGATAATGAATCATTATCACCAATGATAATTAAATCAATTGTTGAAAATAAAGCAGATGATGGAGAAACAACACATTTAATAACAGTTGGTATTGAATCACATAAAGAAGATATAGATAATGGAATGAATGAAGAAAATAAAATTAAAACAATGACAACACAAATTAAATTGACTGAATCTGAAATATTACTTTTTAAAGAACTAATGAATGCAGTATTAGAAAGTGGTTGTGGTTCAACATTACGTGTTGCTGGTGGATGGGTACGTGATAAATTACGTGGTGAACATTCACATGATATCGATATTACATTGGATAATATGATGGGTGAAGCATTTGCTGAATTGGTAAATAAACATCTTTCCTCAAAAAATCATAAAACACATAGAATTGGTGTAATTCAATCAAATCCTGATCAATCAAAACATTTAGAAGCTGCAACTGTTAAAATATTTGATATGTGGATTGATTTTGTAAATTTACGTTCTGAAACTTATACTGATACTTCAAGAATACCACAAATTGTAAAGTATACATATAAAAACAACAATAACAACCAGAGTTATATACTAATATATTATAACTGATTAGTCAATTGGTACACCAAAACAAGATTCATTAAGAAGAGATTTAACAATTAATTCATTATTTTATAATATAAATGAAAATAGAATTGAAGATTTTACAGGAAGAGGTATTGATGATTTAATTAGTGGTATAATTAGAACACCTTTACCATCATTGACAACATTTTTAGATGATCCATTAAGAGTTTTTAGATCCATTAGATTTGCAAGTAGATTCTCATTTCAAATCGATCAAGATTTAAGTGATGATGCAAGTAATCCAATTGTAAAACAAGCAATCTTAACGAAAATATCACACGAAAGAATTGCAAAAGAATTTGATGGTATGATTAGTCATGGTAAAACAGATAAAGCAATTGAATTGATAAATCAATATGATTTATATGATTGTTTATTTAGTTTACCAATGGAAGGATTTGTTGAAGATCGTCAACATTTAGTTTCAGATTATAAAGTGTTATCGGAAATGTATTGTTCTATTATGATTAGTGCTGGTTTAAATTGGGGTCAAGAATTTCAAAGTGATGCTATTGGTAATGTATCCGATACAAAAAGACAAAGAATATTATCATCATTGATGATCCCTTTCTATGGATTGACATATAAAAATGTCAATAAAAAGAATAAGATATTCTCTATAATTCATTATATGTTCATAGATTATATCAAATTCTCAAATAAGGATTATGATGATGTTGCAATGATATTGGATTCAGCTGATAAATTATCAAAACACTATAATGCATTCATTGCAAATAACACGGAATTTAATAGAAAAGAAATTGGTTTAATTCTATTTAGTTGTGGTCCGCTTTGGGTTGCCACTTTATCAACAATGATGGTAAAATTAATTTCAACTAGTTCAATTCCTTCAAATGTAATTGCTTCTGTTACCTCTTTTGGTCAAGCAATTAAATCTCATAATTTAATTGGTGTTTGGAATTTAAAAAGATTATTAGATGGTAAACAAGTTCAAGATATATTACAAAAGAAATCTGGTCCTTGGTTAGCTCCTGTTATGCAATCAATATTGGAATGGCAATTAGAATTCCCTACAAAAAATGAACAAGATTGTAAAGAATTTATATTAAAATTTAAATAAACCATGTCATATAATAAACAATACGATATAATAATTGGAATATACAATACACATATTATACTTGTTACAGGAGACTACAAATACTACTATTCTAAAAACTTTTTTTTTTCTTAAAAAGGTTTTATTATATATAGAATAATTATTTAGATTAAACCAATTTTGTTTGCAACATCAGCAGCTTCAAATTCTGGTGAGAGAGTGACAAATGCTTTCTTTTCACCGAGTGGAGTGATTAAAGTGTTAACTCTTTTGATTTTAACTTCGTACATTTTTGAGACGGCATCAGCAATTTGTGATTTGTTGGCATACATGTCAACCATAAAAGTGATAGTATTGTTGGCTTCAATTTTTGCGGTTGCTGATTCAGTGGTTAATGGTGCTTTTAAGATTCTGAATTGATCCATTTTTGAAACTTTGTTGACTGATCTTCTTGGGTAAGCTGGTTTCTTTGGGTTATTTAAAGTAACTGGACGTCTAAAATATGAATCATAATTAGGTTCATAATTCTATTTCTTTTTTTAACGCATTCTCCTCATTTTTCCTTTCTAAATATATATCTTACCTGAAGATGACTGAAGTTCTGACTTTACGGGTAGATTTGTTTGAAACACCCTTTCTGACAGCAACAGCGGCAGCTTTAGCTTTGGTGGCACCAGCTGGGGCTTTGATTGTTGTGAGTTTTTTGGTGACGGTTAAGTCTTGTTTTGGGGTATTGGATTTGACTATTATTAGGAAAAAGTTAGTGTCTGTGTCATCATCAATCTCATAATCTCTGTCAAGTGTGATAGGTGTGTTCTGCGATGTGATATGTGATATGTGATGTGATAGATAGGAAACGTAGGGATGAATATCTTCCGATTTTGTGGTGATTGGAGTTATAAAAATGAGATAGTCTACTTTTTCTTGACATTATCACTGAATCACTTGATATGTAATCGTTTAAACTAAATATAACAATCAAAAAAAAAAAAAAAAATTTGAAAAAATCAAAAAAAAAATTCAAAAAATTTCGAAAATTTTAAAAACGATATGCGCAGAAGCAAAGAAAAACGAGTATTTGAATTCAAAATATATTAAATACCTCCTTTCATTGTATACATTTAAATATTGTGTTGATAACTTCATTCTATAGCTATAAGTTGATATATAATTTTGTTGTGTTTCCGTTAAAAAAAAAATAAAAACTTATGGGTATGTATACATTTCACAAATAATATAAGATGCCAACTGTTTAAATTAAACGAGAATTTTTTTTTTTTCCCTTTTTTTTTCAATTTTTTTAATATACTTAGATTGAGGTGTATCAAATAATAATACAGTTTTATTATTTATTCAGGTACAATTGATCAATGTGACATTTTGGATTATGAAAAAACAAAACAAAAACCCTTAAACAAATAAAGATAAAATGAAACCAACAAATAAAAATACTACTGCTACAACAACAGTTTCTAAAATTGGACAAGTTAAAACCAATTCAACAAACAAAGCACAATCAACAGCCTCAACATCAACAAATAATAATAATACACTTTATACAAATATTTGGATTACCAAAATATATGGATATTAAAATGTTTAACAAATTCTTAGAAGACCAAAATAATTACATGCACAAAATCAACAAAATTGTATGTACAAAACAACAAACAACAAACAAAAATACTTACTAAAACATACTATTTACCACTATTTACTAGACAACTGAAGAAAGAGATAAATATTGATCAATTACAAGGTTTTCGGATTAGTGAAAGCACCCAACGATTAAAACAAAAATTAAAGAAAAAAAATCTGATAGAATTAAAAGAATTACAGTAGAAAATAACAATAATAAAAATGATGATGGCAATGATAGAGAATCAATTGAATAAAAAGAAAGATCAACTTTTAAATGTATGAAATCATCAATTAGAAAAGATAGTTTTCATAATGTACCAAATCAAATTGGTTAAAAAAAAGAGGAGAAATTGGCATGTCAATTAGAGGCAATTATACCATCACCAATAACTGAAAATTATCATAATAAAGCACAATACACAATTGGTACAAATGAAACAGGTGAACCATTTATTGGTTTTTCATTAGTTTCCACTACTACTGTTGATAATAATGATGTTAAAACAATTGTTGTTGATTCTTCAAATGCTCCATTATTTAGTAAACGTTTAAATGAAATTAGGTTTCTTTTTAACAAGTATATCAATAAACCATTATTTGGCTCATATCGTAAACCATTTGATATAAAATCGCAGTCTGGATTTTGTCAATTGACAGTAAGAGATTTCAGGTGAATCAATGGCAACAGTTCAATTCAATCATAAAGGATTAGCATTTGATGAAATTCAAATTGAAAAGGATAATTTAATAGAATATTTCAGATCATTACCGACAGATTCAATTAGTAATGCAAAATTAAATGGAATTAAAAATGTAGAATATAGTCGGTAAAGCAGAAGAAACATTACCAACATTATTGAAATCATTTGGTAAAGATTAAGAATATATTGTTACAGTTGATCTACCAAGAGCAGGTCTTCATGAAGATGTAATCAAAGCACTGCTAATTCTTAATTTTAGTCAATAAAAAAATTGGTTTACCTTTCTTCTAATCAAAATTCATTTAGTTCAAGATGCTATTAATTTATGTGGAGGTGCTTCAAAATCAACAAAGGTATTCCATTCATTCCAAAATAATCAATATCTTTTGATTTATTACCACATACTAATTTAAGTGAATTGCATATTATTTGAAAGAGATAATACAATAAGTAATAAAATAACAAACAATATGTACATAGTTTTTCAAGTTGTCTTTTATTTTATATTATATTTGTAAAATTAAGTGAATTAGGTAAAATATGCACCAGTATTTCTTTTTTTTGAAAAATTGTTTAGCTTGCGGATTATCTGTTTTGTTAAAATATTATAAATGTATAAAAGGTTGTATGTTGACTTTTTTAAAATCTTATAAAATATCATAATTTAATATTTGGTGTACCCAATTTGAAATTTTCATTTTAAATCTTCTAAACAACAAAACATCAATTTATTGGTGCACTGTTGAAGGTTTATGTGTAAAAGGATTTCTAGATTTCCTTTTTTTAATTTATATTATTTATTTATTTATTATTTTATTGATATTTACTGGTGTTGATTGATATTAATTATCTTCCTTCAACTTTTTGCTATGCCAAAAGAAATCTAAATCTACAAAAAAAATTGAAATTTCTTGATTTTGAGTTAAATTAACAACATGACCTTTTTTGAAATCAAATGAAATTATTTGTTCATTAGTGTTTACATCGTAAGCGGAAAATATTTCACCCTTGTGAGGAAGAGCATTTGAAAATATTTCAATTAATTCAACGTATGTTGATTGATATGGAATCGCAACCGAAGTAAACCAAAATGTATGTCTTTCTCTAATGTACACAACGATACCATCTTTTGGAGTGAAATTGGTTGGAACCAATTGCATTGTTTGATTTTTATTGACAACCATACCAACTTCTTTTCTTTGCATATCAGCAACTTTAATGCAAGTTCTACAATCACCATTTACTTTTAACATATCCATAACGGTCATCCATTCTTTAGTTGGACCAGTTTTCTTCCATTCTAAATATTTATTATATTCATCATCATTTTCATCAAGGAATTTCAAGTGAGCAGCCAAATCCTCAGGTGACTTAAAATCATTTACAAATATACCAGCCATAGGAGTTGGAAAGAATTTCTTTCCATTTGGAGCACCATGATAAATTGGGACACTACCTATTGTAAGTACACCAAATAACTTTTCAGTAACATAATCATCAGTTTCACTATTTTCAAAAGCCATAACGAATTTGTAAGATGAAGATAATGTCATTTTAGCACCATTGTAATCTTGATTTGATGGAGGTTGTTCTTTATTATGATTACAATGACCATATGAATCAACTTGAATACCAGCTGCAATCAATTTATCCATATAATCTAATCTAAAACGTGGACCACAATTTGAGATGAAAGCAGCCACTAAACCTTGGCCATTACCATGTACCTTTGGTTTTGGTTGTTTAAAGTATGGATATTCTTCCCAACTGAAATAACCTAATGGTACATCACATTTTTGATTTGTAGTTGCAACAATATCATAAGTTCTACCGTATGGTTGAACATTTTCCAATGTTTCATACATTGAATATGTACATGATGTACGTGATGATGTTGATGAATCAACATAATGATTATTATCATGATAAACAACATCACATGGTAATTCACATGGTGCACGTTTATTATGATTGCCAGTTAATGTTCTTACAATACGCATTGGTTCTTTATCGTAATCTCTATGATTTGAATAATGACATTTCTCTTTTTTATTTGATAACAATCGGTCAACATGACTGAACCAATTTTCACTTGTTTTACCAATTGACAGTTTAACTTGTTGTTCTGCTGCTTTGCCCAATGCCACCAATAACAATTTATCATTTGTTTTATGAATTGTTGTAATTTGTGGTTGATGTTGTTGTTTACCATTATCACCTTCATCCAATTTATGTATACCAAATGGTCTATCACCTTTATTATCAACTTGAATATTATTAAAATTTAATCCACCACCATCTTGATTTTCTTTGTTATTTACATTATCTATATCCATTTCTTCATTTTTATTACCAGTATGTTGTTGTGCAGGTGCTGTTTTTGTATTATTTAAACTAAGAATTGAACTGTAACTAATCATTACAACTAATGTCATAATAATTACTACAACTAAAACTCTATATTTTTTTATCATTTTTAAATTATATATGCTGTGCGCGCATATATATGTATGTGTGTTGTGTGAGCGTATTAGTTTAGATAGTTTAATATATCGAAAAAATACAAAAAATTAAAAATTAAAAATCATGCAGCATGTGTGTTTTTTGTTGTTTTTTTTAGGGGGTGAATATAATTAAATAAATAAATAAATAACTGATAAAAACACAGAATATAAATACACAATGGTATGATAAATATGAAGAGTTGTTTTAAAAAAAGTTAAAAAAACTAAAAAAAATTTTATTTTTATTTTTTTTATTTTTTTATTTTTTATGAAATCTAAAGAAAAAAAATCAATATCAAACGTTTCAAATACACAAACTTGGGTGTTTGTGTGAATATATTCGATGTGTATTTGTTTTAAAACATTTTTATTTATTGGATTATAACTATATATAGAGATGGTTGATTTGTTGTTTTGATTTTACATTGTTGTTGTTGGTTTGTTTGTTTATTTACTATTTTTTTTTTTTATTTGATTATTATTTATTTGATTATTATTATGATTTAATTATTCATATTTGTATCACCAACTTGAGTTTCCATTTGAGTATCATTATCAGTTGGTGCGGTGGTTGTTGTTGTAGTAGTGGTAGTGGTAGTAGTTGTTGTTGTTGTAGTGGCGTTTGTATCGTTTGTTTCATTTGTATTTGACGATGATGACGAAACTGTATCAGTTTGTGTTGTAGCCCAAGTATCTTTTCTTCTATAGAATAAAACATAAGCTGCATCAGATTCAATTGAATTTACATTTGCTTCAGAAGCATGAGAATCATCAAATTTGAACCAAGTATTTTCAGGTTCATTTAAGGCAAATGCAGTGTAATGACCACCTCCTAAAGAACCATAATGATTTGAAACTGCAAATAAATCGTAAATTGGAGCGGGTTGATCCTTGTTTAAAACATATTCTGAAAGATCAAGATCTTTGAATGGGAATTTAACGAGTGTATCGAGTTTATCCCTATAACTGTTTCTCTTGTAACTAAATCTCTTCAAGTGAATAACGAGAATTGGTGGTGAAGAATAAATATCAAATTTCTTTGTTGCTCTTTGATGTTCTTTACAATTACTGCAATACCATGGATCTTCTGGTCCCAATTGTTCTTCAGTTGTAAACAATTTAATACATTGTTCCAAATTAACTTCACGTTCCAATGGAACATCACGAACAGTACTTGTTTTTGATAAATCTTGTGAAAGATGATCAAAATCAAAGTATTGTGATGGATCTTCCCATGCCAATGTAATTTCATTTGTACTATCCAATGGGAATGAAACTTGTTTGCAATTATCTCTGCTTGTTGTATCCATCATTTGGAAAATAAATCTTGGATCTTTTTTAATTGGTTCACTACTTGATCCATAGCCACTGTTACTATAATAACTATTATGACTATATCCATTACCTCCACTGTAACCACTTCCATAATTACGTGATGATGAATAATTTGAACTTCCATTATTGTTGCTGCTACTTGTTGTTGCTGCTTTTGTTGAATCTTCATCGTCAGCTGATTCACTTGAACTACCAGTACCATCTTGTTTATCTTTTTCTGCTTGTTGTTCTTGTTTTAATTTTTCAGCAGCTTGTTCTTCTTCAACAGCTTTTGAGTTTGAATCGTAAATTTGTGTAATTAAATCCATATCTTTAATGTGATCAGCCAATTTAGTCAAGATTAATTTATAAAGTGATTCAACAGATGCAACACTTGATGGTACAGTGAGAATAAATGGAATACGCATTGAATTGTATGCAGATTGTTTTGAATGAACGAGAATATGCTTAGCAGTTGGATCAGATCTATCAATTTCATAGATTACAATGTTATCACGGAAAAATGATTTTTCAGCTAATACAACATCATGGTCATAAACTTTTTGACTATTCATGTTTACTGCGAAAATCATATTCTCTTTGGCAACTTCACCATTCAATTGAGTATCGGAAAGTTTTTTCAATAAATCACCAACAGTTGCAGTAGATGGTACAGTGAGATCATGGTGAGATACTTTGAATGATTTTGAAAGGAATACAAATGAAAATTGTTTAATGGTATCCGATGGTAATGGTAATGAAAGATACATGAAAGGATCAAAAGTAATTGAAATTTTAGCACAAACTGGACAAACCAATTTTGATTTCAATTGAGATTGGAACCAATCGACAATGACAGAATCATTTCTACTCTTGTGAATGTTCCATTGTTCTTTTGCAATGATTGCATCTGGACGACCATCATAATCTTTACCTTCAGAGAATGGCTTATTCTTTACTTTGTTTAAATCTTCATGAAGACCATCCAATAAAAATGCTAACAACTCTTGAGAATCATGTTGATGATAACCTGCAAATTGTGGTGCAAATCTTTCAATTTGACCTTTGAAAGCACGTGGGTAAACTGAATTGTATGTACCTTCCCAAATTTCGCCAATTAAATTTGCATAATCTGTTGCTAAATCACCATGACATCCCAATGGATTGGTTTTATTGATATCATTTTCATATTGTTTTGATAAAAAGTATTTAGTCAATGGATATGTGTTACTAAGACATTGTAATGCTGAATTCATAAAACATGTATTTCCAAGATTACTCAAACCAGTTACACCTGGTCTTGCATCACCACTTCTTGAATTTGTATAAGAACTATATCTTTCTGGTTGTTGTGGCCATTTACCATTTGCTAATTTTTCATCTAATAATATCTATTTATATATAATAAAAAAAAATGAAAAAATTGAGAAATTTGTTAGAATCATTAAAGATATAAACACTATTTATAAAGTTAATTGTACTTACTAATTGATCATCAAGTAGGCGTGAAACTGAAACATATTCTAAATCTTTTAATTCAGCATGTTTTGTATTACTATAATAATCCCAAATTCTAACATTAATTGGATCAATATCGAATAATTTGCATGCTCTCTGTAAAATTGGTGATATAAATTATTAGTATATAGTTTGTACTACCACCTATAACAATATAACAATATATTACCTCTTTTAAAGCTTTAATAGTTTCACTTTTAAATGCAAAATGTTGAATAATGTTATTTGGTTCAGAGGATTTAAAGAATTTCAATGGCATTGGTACACGAAGATCAACAAGATTGCTAATTGGACCTCTCATTACTTTTCTAATGATATCTGGACCACCACCATAAACTTCTTTTAATTTAATCCAAGTCTTTTCAGGTGCTAATATAAAATGATTATGTTCAGATAAACCTGGTTTCAATTCACCATTGTTTAAAAGTTCTTCATTGTTAATTGGTCCCAATTCTTCACGAGTATTGCTTTCACTTGCCCATTTACTATACCAATTATTGTTTATTACTGCCCATTTATCACCTGTAAGTAATCCAGTTTGTTTAATTTCTTTTTTAATTGCTTGTACTTCATCTTTTGTAAATTCTGGTTTTAATGGTGTTTGTTCTTCTGTTGGTTGTTGTGGTTGTAAATTTTCAATTGGTGTCATTTCATGTTCAGTGTTGTTATTATTTTTACTATTATTAACATTATCTGTTGCTATATTATTATTTTCATTATTATTGTTGATATTATTACTATTGTCGTTACTTGTTTGAATATCAACAAATGTTTGATCTATTGTTTCTGTGGTTGTATTATTGTTGGTTGTGTTTTCCATTTCTTCGTCCAATTCAAAACTATTTGAAGAGTCGCTTTCTTTAAATTATGTTTTGAATTATAAATGTATATATAAATATAAAAAAAATAGTGAATAAATGACAGATAAAGATAAAGAGAAAAAGTTTTTTTTTTTTTTTAATTTAAAAAAAATCAACCTTTTTGAAAATTTAAAAAAAAAAAAAAAAAAAAAAAAAAAAAAAAAAAAAAAAAATTTTTTAAAATAATTTTTATATAAAAAATTTTTTTTTTGAAAAAGT
>JABXES010008510.1:0-14413 GCA_013375695.1 Dictyostelium brefeldianum | reverse complement strand
TTTTTTATCTTACCGCCACCACCTTTTTCTAAAAATTTTTTATTGTTGGCAGGGTAATTTTTTTTTAATTTAAATTTTTTAAAAAAAATAACTTTGTTTTTTTTTTTTTTTTTTTTCAGATCTTCATTTTTGGTTTACAAATCTCCAACATTTAAAATTTTATATAACCTAATTTTATATGCGCAATAAATTATTTGTAATAATTATTTGTTAAAAATAATACATATATCATCAATTTGGTAGTTTAAAATTTTATTTTCTTATATTGGTTGTTTTGTTTGTTGTAA
Source organism: Dictyostelium brefeldianum (assembly GCA_013375695.1). NCBI lineage: Eukaryota > Evosea > Eumycetozoa > Dictyosteliales > Dictyosteliaceae > Dictyostelium > Dictyostelium brefeldianum. The sequence goes on along the minus strand of JABXES010008510.1, from coordinate 14,126 downwards.
TTTTAATAAAATTTTATTTCAATACCAAACTATACCATACCTATTCAAATTTTAAAAAATTTTAAATTTCTTTTCTTTTCTTAATTTTTTTTTTTCTCTCAAAATATAAAAAATATAAATAATTACCTCCTTAAATTAATTATATCATTGTTTTTATTATTTTTTTTTGTATTTGTATTTTTTTTTTTTTTATTTTATTTTATTTTATTTTTTAAAATTGTTTTACACGATCAGTTGTATTTAGATATATAAAAAAATAGGTTTTTTTTTTTTGGATTTTTTTTTTTGTACTTTTGGAAAAAAATTTAAAATCTTTGACCAATTAAAACCAATAGGTTTTATCAGTTACAATTCAATTAAAATTTTAAAAAAACCACTATGATTTGACCAAATATTTTAAAAACCACTACACAACTACAAATTAGCTACAATCAATTACAAAATATCTTTTATATGTATCATTCTAATTTAAAAAAAAAAAAACCTTTTTTTTTTATTTTAATACAGAAAACAAATTTCAAGTAAGATATTTAAAAAAAAAAAACAATAATAATAATAATTAAGGTATCTGACATAATATATATATTAATTTTTTTTTTTTTTTTTTAAAATCTTTTTCAAATAAAATAAACTCTTCAAATATTGTAACATTATCAAATATCAAATAAATATAAAATATTTATATATAAAGTATGGACAATCAAATCACAAGTTTATTACAATATTCAAATAATGGATTTACATCATCATCATCTGGATCCGCTACAAATCATAATAATCATCAACAACAAATTCAACAAATTCAACAACATCATTATAAATCAATTCAACAACATTCACCACATTCAAGTACTCCAAATATCTCTACCGAAAATGTAGATATTTATCATTCACAACAACAACATCATCATTATCAAGGAAGTGCAAGTAATAATGGTGGTGGTAATAATTATCCACCATATCAAATGAATGGAAATTATAATTTTTCACCTGTTCATTCATCTCCTTCTCCTTCTTCATCATCTCCTCATCATAATCATTTCCAAAGTAATTATCCTGATTCAAATAATAATAATATTCATAATTTACAATCGTTAAATGATCATAATAATCATCATCAAAATAATAATAATAATGGCAATGGTAATGGTAATTTATCAAATCAAACTGTACCAACTATTCAAACAAATAACAACAATAATAGTAATGTTCATTTAAATTTACCACCAATTCCACAATTTCCAACTTTAAATGATAGTGTTAATGGATATGCAACACCATCAAACATGTCATCACCTGCTGGATCAATTACTCCTTCAACTACCCCTACATCAACTCCAACACCAAGATTTACGAGTTCAAACGGATCAAGTCCATTTCAAAGTCAATTTCAAAATTTATTGGAAAGTAAATTGAGTGGTTTTTGGTTAAATCAAATTAAAGAAATTCATAAAACTGAAGATTTCAAAACTCATGAATTACCATTGGCTAGAATTAAAAAAATTATGAAATCTGATAAAGATGTTAATGTATGTCTCCATTTAAATATTATTATTAGATGTGTGGTTGTCTATTATTTTTTACTAATTATTATTTTTTTCAAATAATTTTATTTTTTTATAAATTTAGAAAATATCATCAGAAGCACCAATTTTATTTGCAAAAGCATGTGAAATATTAATATTAGAAATGACACATAGATCATGGATACATACTGAAATGAATAAAAGAAGAACATTACAAAGAACTGATATTATAAATTCACTTTCAAGATGTGAAACATTTGATTTTTTAATTGATATGTTACCACGTGATGAAATTAAACAATCTAGAAAATATTTAGATGAATTTTCAAAATCACATATTACTCCTGAATATGTTCAATATTTACATTTGCAACAAATGGCTGAAAGTCAAAATAAACAAGGTATAAATAGTAGTAATGGTGGTAATAGTAGTATACTACCAACAACAAATGGATCATCAAATACAATGTCATCATCTGCTCCAACTCAAACTCCAACTTCTACACCTGCACCTACTCCTCCAAATCAAAATCAAAATTTAATACTTTCATCACCAATATTAAGTAATACACAATTACCACCATCACAACCTCAATTTTTGACACCTCTTTCTCATCCACAACAAATTCAACCAAACGATTCTTCCTCTTCAATTAACAACAACTACAACAATAACAGCAATAGTAATCAATTTAAAAGATCATATTCAATGGAAATTCATCAAGTTTCGCCAATTAGTACACCAAAGAAAAGAAGTAATTCACAAGATTATAATTTTCATTATAATGAATTAAATCAATCAAATTCTTCAACGCAGATTAACTCACTTCAACCACCACAATTACAATCAACCACCACACAAATTCAATCAATTAATTTACCTATAAATATAAATAATAGTAATATTATTACACAACCACCACTACTACCACCATCACTACAACAAAGTAGTAATAATAGTAATCATTCATCATCATCATTTGATTATTCATTTAATGCTGATCAAAGTAGTGATGAACATCAATTATCAAATTTTAAAAATAATAACAATAATAATAGTTTAAATGAATCAAACTTTTTATCAAATGAGAATAATAGCAATAATCATTTATCATCATCACCTTCTAGTCGAATTTATTATTATTCTGATAATTGATCAGTGTTGTTTAAACAATCACACTAATCACTTTTTAAAACAAACAAAATTAATTATTTTTTTATTAAATATATTAAATCGATATAATTTATTAATATAATTAATAAAAAAAAAAACAAAAAAAATAGAACAACATATCCTTGTTTTTTGTTTTATATTGTTCACCACAATTGTTTTTTTAAATTTATTTGATTTATTTTGAAAAATATTTTGTTTTTGAATAATCAACTTTATTTTTTAATAAAACACCTTTTAAATATTTAGCAACTCTTTCATCACCTACTCTACAATTAAAATCTGGTGATTGATCTAAATATTGTACTGCTTTAAACTTTGGTAATTTTATAAATGGTAATGAATTTTTTGAGGTAGATGAAAAATTTGCTTTTTTAATTTTTAATTTTGATAATTCTCTAATTTCTTTTTTTAATAATTCATCAACAACATCACCACTATCATCATTATTATTGTTTCCATCGCTATTATCATTCTCATCTATTTGATCATCTTTTACACCAATTTGTCTTAACCACTTTGATTCAGAAATTGATTTTGTATTTGCAAAAGCAACAATGAAACCACCAGGCTTTAATAATGGGATTGATAGGTCAATTAAATCTCTATATCTATTTTTAGTTGTAAATGAACCAAATTTCCTACTTTTAGCAAATGTTGGTGGATCCAATACAATTACATCAAATCTTGATGATTTATCTTTCATTTCATCCAATTGTTGAAATAAATCTTTTTGAACAAATCTATGATGATTCAATGGTATACCATTTAATTTGAAATTTCTCATTGCAACATTGAAATACTTTTCTGAAATATCAATATTGTATGATGATATTTTTGAACCATTTACCAATGGTGCCAATGAAAATGCACATGTATGTGCAAAAGTATTCAATATTGATCCACCATCATCACGTTCACTAAACAATGATGATATAATTTGTTTATTTTGTTTTTGATCTAAAAATAATCCTGTAGAATTTGGATCCAATAAATCTATATATAATTTCATTCCATTTTCTTGTGCAATCAATGTTGATTGTCCTTCTCCATCCAATGCATATTTTTCTCCCATATAAAATTTTGATGTTGGTAATGTTTTCTTTAAATTACTTTTCCAATAAACTCCTTTTTTACCAGTTTCTTTTAATAAATAATCTGATATAAAATTTATATAATTATTCCAATATTCTGAAAATGTCTAATTATATGAGTGGGGAATGAGTTAGTAACTTGTATTTATATAAATGTATGTTATCATGATAATTACAGTTATATATAAATAATCGGCATAAACATCAATCGTTAAAGCAGATAAACCATCAGAACCATCATTTACTAATCTATAAGCAGATTCAGGACCAATATCAATTATTTTATCACGTGCTAATTCTTCTCTAAAATTCATTGCATTTTTAATTGACTTTTGAATGTAATCTTTAGAGAATGGGTCATTTCCATAATTCATAATTCTAATTTCAGGATCAATTTCCCTATCAATTAATGCTATACCTGAAATCGAATTATCTTGATTTACAAAATTTAAAAATCCACTTTTATTTCCAAATTCTTTTATAAATGATTCACTAAGATTATATGTTGATTGATTTGATAATTTATTTTCTAATGATCCACTAATTTTAATACATCTTTCAATTGTTGTTTTCATCATTTCTTTAATATTATTTGTGTGGAAATGAATTTTAACGAAAAAATGAAAAAAAATTAAAAAATAAAAAAAAAAAAAAAAAGTATAAATTAATTTTTCATTTTATACAACAAATATCAATGAAAACAAATAGTAAATTTAGTGACGATGATGAAGATGATTCACTTAGTAGCAGTAGTAGTGATTTTGGTAGTGATGACGATGATGATATAAATATTAAAAATAACATTAATATAAATAATAATATAAATAATAATATAAATAACAATATAAATAATAAAACCAATAACAACAATAATAGTAAAAAGAACGACAATAATAAAAACGATAATAATAATAAAAATAAAATATATAATCAAAAACCAAATGAAGAAGATGATGATGATTCAGAAGAAGATGATGAAGATATAGATATTGGTGATGAAAATAAAATAAATAGTGGTAATAATGAAGAAGATGAAGAATTTTTTGATGATGAGGATGAAGATCCATTAGAAGATGATGAAGATGAATCAAGTGGTGGTGTTATGGATGAAGATGGTGATATGGAAGAAGATGGTGATGGTGGAGCAAATAGAGCAACAAGTAGACAAAAAGATATAAAAAGAGGTGCTAAATTAAATCAAAGATTATTAGCTCCAATACCACAAGATGTTAAAAAGAAAAAGATTTTAACTGATGAAATGAAACAGAAAAAGAGTGAAGTTGCATTGTTTAGAAGAAATAAAAAGATTGAAGAAGATGAAGCTCAAATGAGAGATGTTGTCAATCAATTGTTTTATAGAAAAGCTGCTACAAAAGATATTTCAAAAGAAGATGAAAAAAAACCTTCAAGACATGTAATGTATTATTATTATGTATGCGCTTGACATATATATTCAATTCTTTTACTACTAAATACTAATAATTGTCCATTGCAACATATTTATTAGGATTTATTTATAAAACAACAAAAAGGAAATACCATTTGTTATAGTAATGATTATGATAATGGAAGTTGTATATCATATCCTAAAGGTCATACAATGATCAATCAAATTGAAATTGATAAGAATAGAGTAAAATCTGAAAATAACAAGTTTATACCACCAATTAAATGTTCAGTGGTTGATTGTAATAATGTAAAAAGATATAATTGCCCAAAAAATAATTTACCTGTTTGTACATTTGAATGCTGGCAAAAGGTAATGAATAATGATGACATCAATAATAACAACAATAATAATATTATTACAAAATAATAAAATAATAAAATTTTGGTTGTCGCAAAAAAAAAAAAGGTTTCCCTTATATATTTATTTATTGATTAACGTGTTATAAACCGTATTGAAAATCAATAAAACATTGATGAATTTCACTTGTTGAGTTCATTGCGAATGGTCCAAATTTAACAAGTGGTTCCTTGATCTTTTTTGATGAAAAAAATAATATTCTACAATCTGAACTTGATACAATTGAAATAGTTTTACCACTATTCGTATTCGTATTATTATCATTACTAATATGGTTATCATTATTATTATCGTTATTGTTTATATTACATGTTGTTATATCTTCATTTGATTCTCTACAATTTTTACAATGTTCATTACCACTATTAAATACAATAAATTTTCCTTGTTCAACTGGATTTGAATCATTTATAGATATTGAACCATTTAAAACTAAAATGAATGAACCATTCCCATCTAATAAATCAATTTCAAATGGTTGAGTTTTGTCCAATGTTGCTCCACCACCAAAATTGTCATCATTGGATGATTTCAATAATTTAATATCTATATCTAATATTTGAGGTATTACACCAACATTTTTTAATGGACTTTTATATTCTTTATAATCACCAGATATAACTTTAACTAAAAAACTTGTACTCTCACTATCGTTGTTGTCGTTGTTGGTTGTATATTTAATTTCAGGAACTTCACTAGAGTCTACATGTTGATAATCTGGATCAATCATTTTTAATTGTTTTGGTAAATTTAACCAATAATGTATTACCCATAATTTACTCGAACTATTATCTACTATAGGCATTTCACTATGTGTAATACCTTTTGCCGCCAATATATATTGAATATCTCCTTTTTTTAATAATTGTTTATTTCCAAGTGAATCAACATGACTCATTTCACCACTTAACATATAGGTAACTAATTGTATACCTCCTAATTAATAATAATTAATAGTATGTTAGTATTAAAATAATAATAATAATTTGGAGGGGGATAAATTGGTAAGTGTATATACATACGATGAGGATGTAATGGAAAACCTGCTTCATATTCTAGTGGTGAATTTGTATTAATTTCATCTAATAATAGGAATGGATCAACATGATCTAACTCTGTTGTACCAATTAATCTATTTAATACAAAACCACCTCCATCGCACATATTCTTTTCAAATCTATAAATATTAAATAATGAATTTGATTCTAATAATCCATTTTTAATATTAGGTTCTACTTGTTCGTTATCTTCTTCTTTTTCTTCATTATTTTCTTCTTCTTCATCTTCATCTTCATAATCACCACTGTTGCTACTATATGTTTGTTGATCACTAATTTCTTCATCTTCTTCATATAGTTGTTGTTGTTGTTGTTGTTTAAATGTTATTAATTCTTCATCTTTAATGTCGTTGTTTCTGTTATTATGAAATATTATGTTGTCTGTTTCTGTTTTTGATGTTTGAAAGCAATCCATCATCATTTTATAGTTTATAGTTATAGTTTATAGTTTATAGTTTATAGTTTATAGTTTAATAGGTTATCTGTTGTAATTTTATAATTATAATTGTATTTGTGCTTGTAATTGCAACATAGTTTTTTTTTTTTAGTTTTAAAACCACCTAACCGATTTTTTTTCAACTTTTTAAAAATCAAAAAATATTATTTTTTTGTTTTTTATCAAAACGGTCCAAAATTATCTTCTTTTTTTTGTCAGTCTCTATTAAAACTATTGCAAAAGATTTTGTTACCTTTTTAATCTATCTTTTTTTTTTTGGGTAGTTTCAACTGACAAAATTAAAATCAAAATTTTCGTATAATCATTTGGAAATTAATTAGCAAACAAATGGAAAAAGTAAATAATCTGTATAGATTTGAGTTTTAGGTTTTTATTAATTTTAAATTTAACCATATTAATATTGGTGACTTTTAATAGTGGTAAAAACAATTTTAATATTATAGTATACTTAATAAAGTTACCAAGAGATATATATAAGAAAACCAGGTTAAATTATATTGTATTGAATATATTAACACTTGTTGAGTTATATATAACTACTTTAGTTTAGCTTTTTATTATTCGCAATAAACAAATAAATAAAACAAATTTAAAAATATTTTTAAAGCCTGGTGTGGGCAATTTAATTTGTATCACAATTTATAAAACTCATAAATTTAAAAAAATTCAAAAAAAATAAAAATTCAAAAAAATAAAAAAAAAAATTATATAACTATATTTTTTGTTGGCATTAATTGTATAATTTCGTTTTTTTTTTCATACAACAATTGTGTATTTATTATAATAATAATTAAAATAAAGAAAACCCCAAACATACAACCAAAAATTAAAAAAAAAACTCACACACTCAATTCACACACAATTTTTAAATAATTTTTAAATGGTTGTTAATATACAAAACTTATAATTAAAAATTTATTCAAAACTCAAATCTATAAAAATATTATTATTATTTATTACGTGTACACGACAATAACAAACATAAAAAATATGTTTACAAAGTATTCTCATCATAATGGATATCAAGGTAATTTTTAAAATTTGAGATACTACCTACCTATACAATTGTTGTTATTATTAAAAATACTAATTACAAATAATAACCTCTATCTAGATGGAAGTCATTTACAACCTTTTCAATATCAACAACAAACACATCATCAACAATCATATTTAAGGCAACAACAACAACCACAACAAGTGGTATATGGATTTACTCAACCATCAAATAATAATAATAGTAGCGGTAGCAATAATAATAATAACAATAGTAGTAATACACAACAAGTAGTACAAGAACAACAACAACAACAACAAGTAGTACAACAACAACAACAACAACAACAACAACAACAACAACAACAACAACAACAACAACAACAACAACAAGAAATAATAATACAACAACAACAAAAAGAAAAAAAAAATGATAAAAAACAAAAAACAAACATTTTAAATATATATAAAGAAGGAAAACAAAAGATAATGATGTCTTTTTATAATTTATATAGGAATTGTATGTAAAAGTTATATATGTACAATTGTTTGAAGGAAATGTATATTAATATGTATATTTTCATAACTAATTAGATCCAACAGAACCACCAGCATTTTCATCTTCTCCAATTTGGATGATGGGTAGATGTTATATTTCAAAAGATACAAACAACAATAACAATAGTAATAATAATAACAATATAGCAAAATCATTACAACAGCAGCAACTACAACAACAACAACAACAACAAGAATTACAACAATTACAACAAATACCAAAAATACAATTATCACAATTACAGCAACAACAAATACAACAACCACCAAATGGTGTTTTTCAAAATTTATTTAATAATAGTTCAAATAGTAGATCAATGTATGATAATTATAGTTCAACCAACAATATAACAACAACAATAATAAATAATTCAACCATGTCAAATAAAAGTACATCATCAGTAGTTGAATCTGGATTTTTAGCAGATATTTCATCATTAATTTGGTTTAGTTATAGAAAGGATTTCCCACCAATTGAAAATACAACAATTACCACTGATATTGGTTGGGGTTGTATGTTAAGAACTGGTCAAATGATTTTATCAAGAGCATTAATAAAACATCTTTATAGAGATAATGGTATTGTATTTTTATAGTTTTTTAAAATTTTATTATTAATATGAAACAATACTAATACTTAATACCATCGCCACTAGATATAATATCAGAACAAGAAAGAAAGAAACCATTTTCAAAATATAATCAAGTATTAATGTGGTTTAGTGATTATCCATCAAGTGAACACATTTATGGAATTCATCAAATTGTAAATAAGAAACAATCCATTGATAAGTATAATAGAAAATTACAACAACAAAATTTAAGAAATAATAGTAATAGTAGTGGTAGTAATGGTAGTTATAACCAAAAACAAATTAATAAAAAGATTAAAGAACAAGAAGAAGATACACCAGAAGTTGAAGAATGGTTGGCTCCAACTAGAATTTCAAATATTTTAAGACAATTAATTAAAAATCAAAGTTTAGAAGATTTAGAAATTTATGTTCCAACTGATGGTGTTATCTATAAAGAATATATCGTTAATTTATGTACAAATCAAAGACATGTCATTATTGATCAACCTGCACAACAAGTTGAACAACAATCATCATCATCACAACAACAACAACAATCATCATCAGAAAATAATAATAATAACAATAATAATTTAATTAATAATCAATCACCACCATCAAGGGTACCAAATGGATATCATAGTAATGGACAAGTAATTGATAATCCATTAAATGTTGATGGTGATGATTCATCAATGTATCATCATCATGGTGGTTGTCAATGGAAATCATTAATTATATTAATACCGTTAAAATTGGGTGCTGATAAAATTAATATGAGCTACATTGAAAAGTTAAAATTATTACTCAAACTACCACAAAGTTTAGGATTTATTGGTGGTAAACCAAAACAATCATTTTATTTTGTTGGTTTTCAAGATGATCAAGTCATTTATTTAGATCCTCATTTTGTTCAAGAAAGTGTAAATCCAAATTCACCAGATTATTCAGAGGTATATATTCATACATACGTATAAACATATTAAACAAGGGCTTATAATATTAACAAACTATTATAATTTAAATTATCTAGACATATAGTGGATGTATACCACAAAAGATGCCATTTTCACAATTAGATCCATCACTTTCCATTGGATTTTATTGTAGAGATCAATTAAGTTTTAATGATCTTTGTTTCAAGTTATCTCAATTTGAATCATTAAATGGTAATGAATTTCCAATCATTTCAATTTGTGATAAATTACCTGATTATCAAATTGAATCTGATATCATTAATGAAAATGATGAAATTAATTTTGCTGGTGCTATAAATATAAACTATAATAATAATAACGATCGTAATAATAATCGTAATGCATCTGTTGATGATGATGAATTAAATCGATTCACTGTAGTTAATAATCCAAATAATCAACAACCACCATCACAATCACAACCACAACAACAATATTTAAAACAACAAACAAAACAACAACCACAAAAAAAAGTTTTCATTCATCCACCAATGGATTTTGATGATCTCGATGATTTTACTATGGTTGGTTAAAATTTTTAATATAACAACCAACAAAATAAATAATAATACACCTTTGTAATATAATTAATATATATAATAGTATAGTAGTAATAATAATATAACAACTTTTGTTATTTTTTATTCTATTCTTCTATTCTTCTATACGTTTAATAAATACTTCATCAGGTATTCTAATTTGAACACGATCGCCAGGTTTTAAATAATGTGGACCTTTGCAAGTTCTACCATTTTCAAAATGAAGAACAACATTATTTTGAAGATCATCAATTCCAGTTACTGTTAAATCAATTTGAGTTGGACCAACAAAATCTATAACATTATTTTTATAATTTCTAAATTGATATTCTGCAGTTTCACCCAACATTGATAAATATGGTGCATAACCTTCCAATTGCAATGGATTTGAACAAACTACTGTATTTTCATCTTCTTCATCTTCATCTTCTCCCACTTCTTCATCATCACCATCGTCATCATCTTGATTTGATCTTTTAAATATCCATGATTTACCTTGTTTACCTTTGAAATTATATTCTTCTTTTGAAAGGTCAAGTAATTCAACATCTTCCGCACTTCTAAATTTAACTGTACTTTTTGATCCATCAACTACATTTTTAATATCTGCTATAATGTAACCACCTCTCATCGCTACCTTTTGATGTGTTACTTTTTCAATGAAAAGTGCTTTATTCTTTAATTCAATCCACATACCACGTTTTAATTCACCTGCTTCAACCGCACTAAATCTTTTTTGATATAATTGACCAATTATATTATTTTTATTAATTAATCTTGACACATTTTTAATTTGATTCATCTTGGTTTATAGTGTGATTTGGGTTATGTTATGTGTTTGATCACGTTTTTCGAGAAAAATTGTTGTGTAAAAAATAATCGTTAAAAAAAAAAAAAAAAGAAAAAAAATCTAAGAGATAGATTAGGCTCGTAGATTTTAAGAGAATGTAATAATTTTAAAAGATCTTTTAATCAAATTAATACAATAGTATAGCGAGGTGAGATATTTTAATAAAAAGGGGTTTGATAATTTTCAACTAATTAATATCAAACCCCTTTTTACTTTACCGTTAAGTTTTACACATATGATATATATCTAAAAATTTTCATTTAAAAATATCTAAAAAATGTGTTTTTTGGTTTTTAAAATGTTTAAAAAATGTTTTTTTTTTTATTTTTAATTTTTTTTTTTCAAGGTTGTTGTGTTTAACTAAATGATAAATAATAACAATATAGATAACAATAACAAAAGTGGTACCAATAGCGCAAAAAGTGTTGTTGATTTAAATAACAATGGTAAAAAAGAAAATGATCAAAATAATAAAATAATTAATAATAATAACAATATAAACGGCACAATATCACCAAATAATAATAATAATAATCAACATCATCATGATAGTAATAATCATGAAATTAAAAAGAAAAGGCCAATTAAAAAGTCAAAAAGTTTAATATTTTGTAATAATAGATTTACTACTGGTCCTGATAAATTATTCTTTTTTATAACTCAAGCAATGATACTTGTACCATCATTATTATTTATTATAAAATTGTATGTAGAAAATCATTCAATCAAAAAAAGATAAAGAGAAATACATATCATATCATATCATATATTAATTAATTTTTCATAAACACATTAGAATTCCAATTAGTTTAGAGATTTCAAAAAAATTTGAATTATCAAATTATATAATCAGTACATTTTTTTTAGTGGTTATGTTTTATAACTTGTATAGATGTGCATTTACGGATCCTGGTATAATTGAAAGAAAACCAATAAATAATAATAATAATAATAATAGAAATAATAGAAATAGTAGTAATAAACGCGGAAAAACAACAACAATAACAATTTTACCAAGAATTGAATCTACAAAAAGAGCAATTAAAAGGTTTATATTCTCTGGAATGGATGAAAATGAATTTGGTAATGATGATGGTATTTCTTCATCAAATGATACTAGCCAAGATAGTAGTAAAAGTAGTGATGATAGTGGTGGTGCTGATGAAAATGCTGAATTTATAGTTGAAATGGAACAACATCAACAAAAATCTATTAATGGAGAGTCATCATATGAAATTCAACAAGAACAGCCAAAATTTAAAGAAGTTTCAATTGGCGATAATTGTAAATTAAGATTAAAGTTTTGTCTTACATGTAATATATATAGAGAACCAAGACAATTTCATTGTTCAACTTGCAATAATTGTGTTGATCATTTAGATCATCATTGTGTTTGGATTGGAAATTGTATTGTATGTATAATTATCATCATCTATTACTAATTTAGTGATATTTATTAACTTTTTTACTTTTGTTTAATCATCAATAGGGTCGTAGAAATTATAAACAATTTTTTTATTTTACATTTTCATCATTTTTATATACACTATATACTTTTGTAATGTCTATAGTATTTTTGGATCAAATTGTAAAATTAAATAGTAATAGTAATGGTGGCGGTAGTGGTAGCGATGAAAATAGTGGTAGTAGTAATGATTTAAATTCAAGATTTGAAAAATCAATTAGTAACATTTTACTTGCATTAAGAACTACAAATGGCGGTATATCGTATGTATAATCAAATTTAATAATAGTAGCGTTATAATTAGTATTATCACTAACAAACAATAATTATTATTAGAATTTTTATAATAATTTTTAGTTTTTTAATTTGTTCATTATTGGGATTTTTAACTTTTTATCATATTAAATTGATTTGTAAAAATCTATCAACAATGGAAGATTACAAAAAAATATATTCAAATCAAACAAATCCTTATGACAACGGAACATTTAATAACCTAAAATATAGATTTTGTTTGAACAATACAAGAAAAAAATAAAAATAAAAATAAAAATAAAAACACACGCAACAACATGTACAAACAAAATTATATATATGTCCACTTATTTAATCTAATTTTATTTATACAATACAAAATTAGATCGGGTTGGTTGCTTTTTTTTTTTAAATTTATAAAAAAAACTTTTTTTTACACCAAAAACTTGCAAATGGGTTGAAAATGATTATAATTATCATAAAATTGTTGATCAACCTCTTTGTATGTATATACTTAAAAGTGAGTTTTCTTTTTTATCTCTATTGATATATATTAAATTTAGCTTAGATAAATGAACATTCAAATGTTGTTGATACAATGTCAAATATAGAGATTTATAAACATTTACTAATTTGTTATTTTTAATATATTGTTCATATAATTTAAAAATTTATTTTTTGTCGAGATATCAACTAGAGATATTTCCACAAAAAAAAAAAAAAAAAAAAATATAAAATTAAAAAATAAATTAAAAAAAAAAAAAAAAAAAAAAAAAAAAAAAAAAAAATTTTTTTAAA
>JABXES010008499.1:0-14418 GCA_013375695.1 Dictyostelium brefeldianum | reverse complement strand
AAAAAAAAAATTTTTAAAAAATAAAAAAAAAATGTTTAAAACATTTAAAAAAAAAAAATTTTAAAATAAATTTTTTTTTTTTTTTTTTTTTTTTTTTTGCTGTTGGGAAAAAATCAAAAAATTCAAAAAAAAAATAATTTAATATCACAACAGACACACATATTAAACCAAAAAAATAAATATAATCTCAAAAACACAATCATTATTCTTGTAATAAACTTTTTCATACAAATAAATAGTAAATAACAAAATAAATACTGTGATAATTTAATATTTCATTTTCAAAACATGTCATATGAATTAGATAGTAATGGTGGTACAATTGGAAGGAATTCATCAATTAGGTTGAGCAATGGTATGATGCCACCAAGTAATAGCGAAGCATCACTCTTGGGAATAAGTAGTGGTGATATATCAATAATGGATTTAGATAAAGAGTTTGAAATGTTATTAGATAAATTAGCAATTGAAGATCCAGCAAAAAGAAAACAGATGCAAATGTTACCAGATTCTTCAAAACGTGTATTATTAGAACAACATAAAACAGATATTTATAAAACAATTAGACACAAGGGACCAATAGAATCATTCTCTGATGTTAAATCTGTTATTCAATCATTAAGTTCAAAACACATTGTAATAGAAGTAATTAAAACATTACGTATTCATTTAAACACTGCAGATAGAGATTGGATTCAATCATTCCTTGATAATGATGGTGTTCAACCAATTTTAAATATTTTAAAAAAGATTGAAAGAGGTAAAAAGTAAGTAGATAATTCAAAATAGTATATAAACAAACCATATATTACATTATATATTGTTTACTAACTATTTGATATTTATTAATTTGCAGTAAAAAGAGAAAAGAATTAGCAATTTTACAATGGGAATGTTTAAGATGTATTGCTGCATTAATGAGAATTAAAGTTGGTATGGAGTATATTGCATCATTTCCACAAGCAACAAATTTAATGGTTTTAGGTTTAGAAACACCATTAATTAAAGCAAGAACATTAATTTTAGAACTTTTAGCTGCAATTGCTGTTACAAATAAAGGTCATGGGTAAGTTTTTGTGGTGTAGTAATATTAATAATGTGATATACCATACTAACTAATATTACTTCGTCATATAATTCACAGTGCTGTATTAACATCAATGATTTATTATAAAGAAGTTAAAAAAGAAGAAAAGAGATATCATGATTTAGTTCAAACATTAAAAACACATCAAAACAATTTAGAATATTTAGTTACTTGCATGTCTTTTATCAATTGTATCATTTCATCACCATCAGATTTAACATCTCGTATAGAAATAAGAAAAGCATTTTTAAATTTAAAAATTTTAAAATATATTGAAGTAAGTTTTAAAAGAGTACTCATACACATACAATATATCATACTAATGTGTGTTATTCATCTTTAAACTTTTACAGAATTTAAGATCAGAATATAATGAGGAAAAGAATTTAATTACACAATTAGATGTATTTGAAGAAGAATTATCAACAGATGAACAATTAAATTCAACACAAGGTAATCAATTGAGTATGGAAGATTTATTTTCACAAATTTCATCACGTGTTGTTGGTACACCATCACAATCAGAATTAATTCAATTGATGATACATTTCCAAAGAATGTCAAGTTCATCGTTGGGATTACGTGTTTGGAATCTTTATAATTCATTGGCATCACAATTGGAAGATGAATTGAAAATTCATCCAGAATTGGATATCAATGTAATTTCATTGTTGTTCCCTGAACAAAAGAAATCTGGTGGATTATTTGGATTTGGTAAATCAAAATCACCATCTTCATCTCCTTCACTATCCTCTTCCATTGCAAAGACTGAACTTAAAAAAGATAATGAAGAAAAACAAAAAACAATTGAACATTTATTAAAACAGTTAAATTCATTTTCTGGTGGTCAAAACATTGAAAAATGGATGAATGAACGTGAGGAAAAGAATAAATTGATTGCTCAGCTAATGAGTAAAAGTAAAAATGGTATTCCAGGTGGTGCTGACAATGGTAGTGGTGATTCAAGTCAATCAAATGATGAAGCATTAAAAAGAGAAAATCAAGTATTAAGAATGGAAATTGAAACATTGAAAAATAATCCAACCATACTATTAAATAGTCAATCATCAGGTGATGTACCAAATCTTTATATTTCAAGTCCTGGTGGTCAATTATCACCATCATCTTCAGGTGCTCCACCATATATTGATAATAGTCCAAGTACAACAACCACTAGTTTCAATACATCATCAGATGAACCAATGTTAGGTTCACCACCACCCCCACCACCACCACCAATGGAAGGTGGAGCTCCACCACCACCACCTCCACCACCAATGTCAGGAGGTGGTCCACCACCACCACCTCCACCACCAGGTTCAAAATCAAATAAACCTGCTAAACCAATTATCAAACCAGGTGTTAAAATGAGAAATTTCAATTGGGTTACAATTCCTGCATTAAAAGTACAAGGTACATTTTGGAATGGTCTTGATGAAAGTCAATTTATTCAATCGTTAGACAAGAATGAATTGGAATCAATGTTTAGTGCTAAACCACCACCAGTTAAAACTGAACAAAAAGTAGCATCCGTTAAAAAAGTTATTGTAACTGTTATCGATATGAAGAAAGCTAACAATTGTGCAATCATGTTACAACATTTTAAAGTACCAAATGAACAATTGAGAAAAATGCAATTAAATTTAGACGAGAAATCATTTACATTGGAACATGCAATTTACCTATTGCAATTTGTACCAACCAAAGAAGATATCGATGCAATTAGAGAGTATCAAGGTGATCCATCAACATTGGGTGTAGCAGAACAATACATGATGAGTATTTGGGATATACCAAAGTTGGAATCACGTTTAAAATCACACATTTTCAAATTGAAATTTCAAACACTCGTTGATGATTTAGTACCAGATGTTAAAGCGGTTAAAGCGGCATCCATTGAATTACGTTCAAGTAAACGTTTAGCGGATATTTTGAAATATGTATTGGGTATTGGTAATTATGTTAATGGTTCAACTACTCGTGGTGGTGCATTTGGTTTCAAATTGGAAACACTCTCTAAAATGAGAGATGCTAAATCAAATGATAATAAAATATCGTTACTTCATTTCCTTGCAAAAACAATTCAAGATCGTGTACCAGACCTATGGAATGTTTCATCAGAATTAACTCATATTGAACATGCATCTGAAGTTTCACTCAATAATATTGTTACCGATTCAACAGAAATTAAAAGATCAATTGAATTGATTGAACGTGATTTCGTTCCATTTGTCAATGACCCACTGTTTGCAAATGATAAACAATTTATCACTCGTATCATTGAATTCCAAACAATGGCAAAAGCTCAATACACTAAAATTGAAAAAGACATTTTTGAAATGAACAAACATTTCGAAGAAGTTACCAGTTATTTTGGTGAACCAAAATCTTCTCAACCAGATGTATTCTTTTCAATTATCAATGATTTCCTTGAAGATTTAGAAAAAGCAAATCATGAATATCAAGCAATGTTACGTAAAATTGAATTGGAAAATCAAAATCAAGAAGATCCTGAAAAAGGTGGTTTCAATGATTTATCAACTCAAATCAAGTCAGGTTTAATATTCCAACAACGTCGTAAAAGTATTACAAATTCAATCATTAATCAAATGCAAACTGAAGGTTTAAAGAATAAATTAAAGCCATCTGCTATAAATAAACCTGCTGAACCTGTACAAAGTAACAATAACATACCTTCTCAATCAATATTAAAACCTACAGCATCTAAAAAATAAATACAATAAAAAATAAAAATCATAAAATAAAAAAATAAAAATGAGATGTATATAATTTTATTGTGGATTGATACCCACAAATAATGATATGAGTGAGATGTGTTTATAATTTTATTTGAATTATAAACCATTAAAAAAAATAAATATCTTTTTTTGATCAAAATTAATATCTAAAATAAAATAATTTTTTTTCATTTTTTTTTCATATTTTTATCACTATCGCAAAATGAAATCAATTTTATATGTAATAATTGTAATAATAATATTTTTAAATAGTACAGAATTTGTACGTTCAATTGATTATAAATGGGTTGGTACACCAGGAAATACACCACAAGATTTTAATACACCAAATTTATGGTCACCACCACAAGTACCAATTAATAATAATTTTACATTGGATAATGGTGGATCAATTTTATTAATGATGGACGTTAAAGTTGAAAGAGCAACAATTGTAGATAATTTATTTTATATTGTTTATGGTTCAGTGCATGCATATGAACAAGTGGATGTTTATGGCAATATATCATTTTTACAAGAATCTGCTTTAATGTGTGATAAATCTATAAATTTTATTGGTTCTCAAATTAGTGCTCTATTTCTTGCTGGTGCTGAATATGATGGATTCATATCTGCTCCAATCATGAATTTCATATCATCAACTATTTTACTTGGTAAAGTATTCAACAACAACATTACTACTCATCACTTAATATTAACATTTAATAATTTATAATATATTAGATCCTGGATCAATTTTAGAAATTGGATTATTGACTGAAAATGCATTTTTTAATGGTACAACTATAACGGTTACTAGTAATTCAAAATTTACAGGATTTGCAACATTTGTGGTACATAATACATCTATTGTAGGATTAAATTCAATGCTTTCATTTGTCAGACCTTTTGAAGCATTTGATAGTTATATTAGATTATGGAATTCAAATATAACAATTAACAATGTTATATTTCATGGTAATTCATTTTTAATAATTCAAGATTCAAAATTAAATTTATATGGTAATTTAGAATTACACAATCAAACCTATATGTCATTCAATAATTCAAGAGTATTAACATACAAACATTTAAGTTTAACGGATAATAGTTACTTTGAATCATTTGGTACTTTTAAAGGTGACATTATAGATTATATAATTAGTGGTATAGATAGTAATTGGATAAATTTATTTGACGCTACTATACTTATAAATGGTTCAATAATTGCTGTTGATGATACATACTTTGAATTGGAGAACACAATGTTGACAAATTATGGTAGTGGTGCATTTTTCAATGATTTAAAAACAGTGAATTCCGTTTCGGTTTTTGGTGGTATTTCAGTATTGCAAGGTGTTGTAACTTCAATACGTAGTGTTTTTGTTGTACAAGATTCATTGGTTGTAAATTCACCTGGTATGGGATTACAAGATTCAATATTTTATGTATATTTTGATACAATCGTAAATGGAATTATATATTGTGAAAATTCAAATATCTTTGTTTTTAATGGTACATTTTTTGCAACTTCTACATCAAAAATAGGATTGAATAATACAATGATTTTAGTTGATAAAGGTGATATTATAATTCATCCATCTGCTAGATTGGAAATGGTTGATTCTGTTTTAGTAGTTTCTCAATTTGGTAAAATTCTCATTTCATCAAGTGAAATATTTGTAAATGAAAATACAAATATTACAAATGATGGTACTTTCCAATTGGATCATGGTGGTATATACTATGGTAAAAATTTATTGGATAAAAATGGAAATGTTACAATTACAAATAATGGTTTATTCAAAATTAATAATTCAACAAATATCAATATTGCTTTTGATAATAAAAATGGTACATTGAATGTTGGTTCAAATAAATTATTTATTCATAGATACAATCAATCAAATGGTCAATTTTCAATTGATAATGGTATACTTGATTCAGATTCAATAATAAATGTAAATGGTGGTTTTGTATCTGGGAATGGGTTATTTAATTCTTCTGTTATTCATTTAGGTGGTGAAATTGGCTCAAGAAATTCTTCAAATAAAATTAATGTTTCAAATGATTTTATTCAAAAAAATGGTAGTACAGTTGTTAATGGTGGTTCGATTGTAATCGTAATTAATTCATTGGATGATTTCACAAGTTTTAATATTGGTAATTTTGTTGATATAGTTGGTGATATAGAAATATTATTAAATTTAAATTTGGTTAATCAAATTAAAAGTGGTGAGGATTTATCTGGGTCATCAGGTTCATCAGGATCATCAGGATCATCAGGTGAAGGATATAATTTTAATTTAATTAATTTCAACAGTAAAAGTGAAGAAAGTTTTAAATCAAATAAAATCACATTTAAATCATATACACCAGAAACTGGTGAAAGTGAAATGAATGAATGTATACAATCAACTTCTTCAAGTTCTTCAACTTCATTTTCATTATTGGTAAGTAGTTCTTGTACTACCACTACCGATAAAATTAAATCATTAGGTGCTGGTGCAATAGCCGGTATCGTAATTGGTATTGCTGCTGCAGTAGCAATAGTTGGTTCAGTATTTCATTACAGAGAAAGAATTAGATTAGAATTTATTAGTAGTTCTGTTGGTATTAAATTACAACAAAGAATGCTAAATAAATAATATGTGTATTTATAAAATTAATAATTTAAAAAAATAATGGGTAAAATTTGCATATTTTCTAAACTATATAAAATTATCCAATCATTTGACAATAATTTTCAATTAAATAAATCTGTCGGTTTGTATATTGGTTACATATAAACGTGATTAATTTTAATAGATTAAAAAAATTTTGTTTTTTTTTACACTGTAGATTTAAAATTTGCATCACAATGGACGCTTGTCCAATCGTTTATTAATTTAATATTCAATTAATAAATTAGTAATTCAAACTAATTTCAATATTTGCAGATTTTAAATTAAATATCTTTTTTACAAAAAAAAATTAATTTTTGTTGTCAGTTCATTTTACAAATTAAAACCATTTATAATTTTTATAATGGTGATGAAATTTCTATTATCAAAATGATTCATTTCATCAATATCAACAAATTTACAATTTGTTTTATTAAAAAAATCTTTAATCTATGAGATTTTTTTTTTTTGTTGCTGTTCATTTTTTATTTTTCTTCACATTACCACTTTGCTCACACACATTCACCAAATAAATAACTGAAAGATAAAAAGTATTGTGCTGGGTGTAATTTTCCAAAGGATATCATATTATCATTAACACCCATTAAATAATTTTGATCATCCAATAATAAATAATAAAATGTTTGTGATTTTTTAGGAAAAAAAAAACTAACAATGTTGTTAAGAAAATAAAATTAGTTTATTGTTAGATATTTAAAATAATATACAAATAATTGTTTTCTTTATATTTATATAGATATTAAAAAATGAATAAAATAATTTTATTATTGTTAGTATTAGTATTATCATTTAATATTAGTATTGCTGCAAAATCACATAAATCAAAGTTATCAAAGAGTGGAATTAAATTCCAAGATGGTGATTTAGTAAATACAAAAGATGGTGTAATCAAAGGTACAGTTGTGGATACTCATAGAGTTTTTTATGGTATACCATTTGCTAGTGCTCCAGTTGGTGAATTAAGATTTGCTGATCCACAACCTGTAAAACCTTGGTCATACATTAAAGATTGTACTCGTCAAAAGGAACAATGTGTTCAAATATGTGAATTAGGTGATGGTGCTTGCTCTCATGTTGGTACAAGTGAAGATTGTCTTTACCTTGATGTATTCATTCCAAGAGATTTAGATGTTGCTCAACCTGTTGAAGTAATGGTTTTTGTACCTGGTATGTTTAAACAATAATTTATTTAATATATTCATTTTTGTATGAATAAATAATTAACATACTTCTTTATTAATATAGGAGGTGCATTTACATCTGGTACAGGTGCTTGTCCATTATATGATGCTACAATGTTTGCAAATTCATCAATCATTGTTGTAAATGTAAATTATCGTCTTGGTGTATTAGGTTTTATGGGTACTGATATTTTATCTGGTAATTTTGGTTTCTTAGATCAAGTTAGAGCATTAGAATGGGTACACGAAAACATTGAAGCATTTGGTGGTAATAAAAATAAAGTAACTCTTTATGGTCAAAGTGCAGGTGCATTTTCAGTTGCTGCTCATTTAGTTTCAGATTTATCAAAAGAGTTATTCCATCGTGCTATTCTTGGTTCAACTCCATTAACTGTTGGATTAAAGACACCATCAGTTGCAAGAGGTTTTGCCAAAAGATATTCTAAAAAAGTTGGTTGTTCAATTGAAGATATTGATTGCCATCGTTCAAAAACAGTTAAAGAAATCCTAGATGCACAAGTAAAAGTAGCATTAACAATTGGTGATAAAATTTTGGATGCATTTACTATCTGGAGCCCAGTAGTTGATGGTGTAATTATCAATGGTCAACCATTAACTGAAATTCAAAATGGTAGAAGTCACGATGTACCAACAATTATTGGCGACTTAAAAAATGAAGCTCATTTATTCGTTTACTATATGTTTAAGAAACCAGTTATTCCACTTACATATAAAGCTATGGTACGTGTATTATTTGGTATTATCAATGGTAACAAGGTTATTGCTAAATATCCATCTCCAGGATTATTAAAAGATTGTAGACCAATTCTCTCTGATCTTTTAACCGACTATTTGTTTAGATGCTCCGGTCGTTATCATTTGAATAAATTAGTTGAATTCCATGATTCTCCAGTATTCCATTACCACTATCAACATATATCCGAAGCAGAACAAATGAGTGAAATATGTGAAGGTCTTGCTTGTCACGGTGCAGAATTATCAATGGTATTTAATACTTATGAAAGTGGTTTGGGTAATCAATTAGAAGATGATGAAGTTAAACTTGCTCAAGATTTAAATAACTATTGGGTTAATTTTGTTAAATCAGGTAATCCAAATACAGGTTTAACAATTCCAGTAACTTGGGAACCAGTTACAGTCTCTAATAATGTTTCACTTGTAATTCAAGTTCCAATTGTATCAAAAGATATAACCTCATTAGATGCAAAATGTGATTTATTTGACTCATTAACATATAGAGGTTACACAAAAGTTTCTCCAAAAAGTCGTCAATCAAAATTAAATCAAATTTAAAAACAATAATAACAAAAAAATCAAAAGTTCAATTGTACTAAAAATAGAAAAAATAATTAATATTAATTAAAAATAAAATAATTAAACCGCTCGTTCCATTTTCTTTTTTATGTGTATTCTATTATTAATAACTGAGATTTTAAAAGGAATTTAAACTTTTTATTATTGAATAGATTTAATTTGGTGAAGGTTTAATAAAATCCAAAAAAAAACAATATTGATTTTGATTTCAAAAAACCATTTTTAGATAAATTTATTGGTGTGAAGTTATGATTTTATAAACCCATTAATCAAGATGTCTGCTATAGTAATATATTTTAAATAAAAAAAAAACAAAAGTCAGTTTTATAAAATTATTATCAAAATCAAACAAATTTTCCAAAATCACAAAAAATCACCACACCCCATTAAAAACTGATTAATTGAAAATTGTACAATAGGAATAATAATGTATTGTTCACGCAACCAATCAAAATCACAATAACATATCTATAGTACCAATTTACTATTGTATTTTTTTTAATTTTTATTTTAAATTGATTTTAATCAACCAACACCAAAAAAAATATATAAAAAAGACCAATTTTGTTTCTAATTTTTCATTATTTTATAATTATATTATTATAACAACAACTACAATATATATATTTTAAAAAATGAATAAAATAATTTTATTATTATTAGTATTAATAATTTCAGTAAATTTTAGTTTTGCAATTTCAAGAGTAAATAAAGCAAAATTATTAAAGAATGGTATTAAATTCCAAGATGGTGATTTGGCGAATACAAAAGATGGTATGGTTAGAGGTACTTCATTAGCTACACATAAAGTATTTTATGGTATCCCATTTGCTCGTCCTCCAACTGGTGATTTGAGATTTGCTGATCCACAACCAACTAAACCTTGGAAACATATTAGAGATGCAACTGCTCAAAAGCCACAATGTATTCAAGATTGTCAATTGGGAGATGCTGCTTGTTCGGATCTTGTCCACAGTGAAGATTGTTTATACCTTGATGTATTCGTTCCAAAAGAATTGGATGAAACTCAACTTGTTGAAGTAATGGTATTTGTACCAGGTATGTTTTAATTAATATTCATTTTTCATTATGATGATGAATAAATAATTTACATATAGTTCTTATTTATTTATTAGGTGGTGCATTTACTCAAGGTACTGGCGCTTGTCCATTATATGATTCAACTATGTTTGCAAGTTCAAATATCATTGTAGTAAATGTAAATTATCGTCTTGGTGTATTAGGTTTTATGGCAACTGATAGTCTCTCTGGTAATTTTGGTTTCTTAGATCAAGTTAGAGCATTACAATGGGTTCGAGATAATATTAACGAATTTGGTGGTGATAAAGAAAAGGTAACACTTTACGGTCAAAGTGCAGGTGCATTTTCAGTTGCTGCTCATTTAGTTTCGGATTTATCAAAAGGTTTATTTCATCGTGCCATTCTTAGTTCAACTCCATTAACTGTTGGATTAAAAGATAAAACTAATAATATTGCAAAAGGTTTTGCTCAAAGATATTCTAACCAAGTAGGTTGTCAACTCGAAGATATTATTTGTCATCGTTCAAAATCTCACGAAGAAGTTTTGGCAGCTCAATTAAAAGTAAAATATATATTTGGAGTTGATAAAATATTGGATGCATTTACAATTTGGAGTCCAGTAGTTGATGGTATAATTATCAATGGTCAACCATTAACTGAAATTCAATATGGTAGAAGTCACGATGTACCAACAATTATTGGTGATGTACAAGATGAAGCTACCCTTTTCGTTTTTATGGCATTTAAAGATAAAGTAGCTCCAGAAAGTTATCCAGGTTTGATTTGGATGTTATTCCCAGCAAATGTATCACAAGTTCAAACTCAGTATCCATGTTCTGGTTCAGCAGAAGTTGATTGTAGACCAGCACTTGCAAGATTGTTAAACGATTATTTATTTAGATGTTCCGGTCGTTATCATTTGAATAAATTAGTTGAATTCCATGATTCTCCAGTATACCATTACCACTATCAACACATTGGTGATGCTAAACCAGTTGCTTTATTTTGTGAAGGTTTAGTATGTCACGGTGCAGAATTACCAATGATATTTAATACACATGAAACTGCAATGGGAAGTGGTTTACCAGCTGAAGAAGTTCAACTTGCTATTGATTTAAATAACTATTGGGTCAATTTCGTTAAAACTGGTAATCCAAGTGATGGTATTGTAACTGATACTATGCCAGTTTGGGAACCAACAACTCTCACTAAAAACATTACATTGGTTATTGATATTCCAATTGAAACTAAAGATTTAACTACAAATGATGCTAAATGTGATATGTTTGATAAATTAACATATCGTAGTTATACAAAAGTTCCAGTGCCACCAAAGAAATCTAAAAAAAATACTAAATGAATTTTATAAAACAAAACTATTGTATATTTAATTATTTAAATAAAAATTGTTTTTCAAACTTTTAAAAAAAAAAAAAAAAGAAGATTATGTTGACCATGAATCAACCCATCTAGTATACATGTTATTCAAAAATAAAATCACACCTTACCAATATAAAAATATAGTTTCAATTATGTTTGGTTCAAATACAGCTCAAGTATTAAAACTTATTCACCATCATCTGGAATTTCAAAAATAGATTGTAGACCTATATTATCAACATTACTTACATTTCATTGTCCTAATAGATAATTATGTTTGTCATTTAGTTGAATATCAAAAATCATCCTTTATCATTACAATTATCAACATGTGAAATTAATATTAAAGCATGTGAAAGTTTTAGTTGTCGTGGATCAGATTTACAAATGATATTTAATACTTAAGAAAGTGCAATGAGTGATAGGTTGTGTAGATGAAATTGTATTAGCAAATACATTGAATAATTATTGGGTTAATTTTGTTGTATCTAGTGATCCAAATATTGGTTTACCTACAACTACACGTTGGATTCCAATTTGTAAATCCCAAAACATTTCATTGATTAATAATCAATATTCTGAATTTGAACAAAAAGATATAATTTCAAAAAATGGTATATGTTATTTATTTGATAATTTCATATAGAGGTTTTACCAAATAATAAATAATAATAATAATAAACTTTTATTTTTTATATATATTTTATTTATTATTATTTAAATATTTGTAAGTGTAGGTTGGTTGTTGTGTAGTTGTTTTTAAAAAAAAAGTTGCAGGTTTGTCTTTAACTATAATTTTTATGTTGATTTTTACTGTTACTTGTTTATTGTTATTATTATTTCATTTCGTTTCATTTCTTTGTTGTTTATGTTGTATATTGTTGCTGTAGTTGCTATATATTATTGATTATTTATTGATTTATTGGAATTTTGGAAGAACTAATTTATCAAAACAATCATCTAAAACTTTTTTTTCTTTTTCGCAACTTAATGTTCTCATATTATCTTCTTCTAAACATTTTGTTGCAACTTTTAATTCATTTTCACAATTTGATACAACTTCTCTCATTCTATATAAATATGTATAAATAAAATGAGTGTGAGTTAATTGGGAAATGGTTATTGTTGTGATGTATTGTTATATTACTATTGCTTATGATTATGATTATTATTATTATTATAGTGAAAATTACATTTTTTGTGAACAACCAACAACTGCAGTTGATTGACGTAAACATTTTTCTGGGTCATCACCTCTTTCCATTTTACATTTTTCAAATGCTGCAAAAACACCATCACAAACTTTCCAAATTGCATCTCTTGATGACATTAATTCAGCTCTTGTATATTGTTCCATCTTGTCTTGTTATATATTCGTAGTAAATGAAATTGATCAAAAAAATTTAAAAAAAAAAAAAAAAAAAAAGTTTTTTCATTTTTCGAAATTTTGATTGTCATATGATAAACAAATAAATAGTTATGGAAAACAAATAATATAGAAAACTAATGTTGTACAACTGTATTTTGTATTAATGTCGTGATAAACACTAGTCTATGTTTATATGGTGTGTGATATGTAATAAAATATATCTGATAAACTACTTTTAATCATATGAGGTGATGGTTATTTCCAGGTTAATTTACAATCAGATTTGCTCCAATAAATTTAAGTATTTTATGACTACCGAATTTAAATTAAATAAATTTATTGGAGTTTTTTGTGGTTGTATATTAGAGATGGAGAAAATAATCTAAAGTAACAAACCATTATTTTTTTTGATGAAAAATACATAAAAATAAATTTCATACCAAAACAAAAACGAAAAAAAAATTTGTCATTTTATTTTTATCCATTTTATTTCACAACAAGGTATCTGTATTATTTGTTCGATATCCTCTTTATTTTTTAATTGTAATTCTCAAATATATGCCCTCCTTTGGAAAAGTTTGTATTTTTGTTGTTTATAAATAGGATAGGAAATAGTGATGTGTAATCAATACAACATAAATATAATGAACTTGTGACGTCAAATGATAACAATTACAATAACATATAAATAAAACAATATTAATAAATAATAAAAAATAATAATAACCATTATTTATCGACCAATCAATAATACAAAAATTTAATAACAGAAATATCGACAAAATGGATCAATAAATAAAACATAGTTGTTTGTAAATATACATATATTCCGGCTTGTTTTCATGATTTTATTTTATTAGAAAAAAATAGAGAAAGGAGGAACAGGAGAACAAGAAAAAAAAAAGAGGGACAAAAGTAAATGGAGAATACGAGTATCGATCTCGTATTTCCGCTTTGCGAAAGCGGCGTGTTACCTCTGTCACTAATTCCCCAACTCTAGAGGAAGAATGACTAACTTCACGCGGCCCATCAAAAAAAAAAAAACAAATTTCCAAGTAAATGGAGAATACGAGTATCGATCTCGTATTTCCGCTTTGCGAAAGCGGCGTGTTACCTCTATCACTAATTCCCCAACTCTAGAGGAATGACTAAGACACATGTAATAAATTTTTTTTTTATGAGCCGTGTGTGTTTCATCATGGCACTTATCCCGAATTTTAAAGGAATTTTTCTCAATTGACTTGGAATTAACATTTGGAGATATCAAACTAAAATATAAAACACAACTAATAAAAAACGACTACAAGTTGTGCCATACAAATCACAACAACAATCAAAACCTAATTAACATGTCCTTATTACTTTTTACATTCAAATAAATTTAATAAACAAATAAAATAATATAATTATTATTATTACAATGAGAAAAACCTTTTATTTGTTTTTTTTAAAAATATTATGAAAAAAATAAAAAGTAAATTAATCCTTTTTCTGTTTTTTTTTTTTT
This sequence comes from Dictyostelium brefeldianum, assembly GCA_013375695.1. Classification (NCBI taxonomy): domain Eukaryota; phylum Evosea; class Eumycetozoa; order Dictyosteliales; family Dictyosteliaceae; genus Dictyostelium; species Dictyostelium brefeldianum. The sequence continues at coordinate 96 of JABXES010008499.1, read as the reverse complement.
TTTTTTTTTTTTTTTTAAAATTTTTTTTTTAATTTTAATGGGTTTTTGTTTTTGTTGTGGGGGTTTTTTTTTTGTTTTGTTTTTATTTTAAATATT
>JABXES010008492.1:0-14439 GCA_013375695.1 Dictyostelium brefeldianum | reverse complement strand
TATAATATTAATAGCAATAATAATAACAATAACAATAATATAAAAAATAAATATAAAAATAACAATAACAATAACAATAACAATATCAATAACAATAACAATAATAACAACAGCAATAATAGCAATAACAGTAATAGTGGTTCATCATCGTCATCCTCTTCCTCTTCATCATCTTCAAAGAGTTCAAGAAGCTCATCGAAATCATCCTCTTCATCAGATAAAGATCATGATAGTAAACATAGCAGTAGCAGTAGCAGCGGTAGTAAAAGAGATAGAAAGGATAGACATCACGATAGCAAATCAGAAAAGAGTGATAGTAAATCCGACAAACATGAAGGCAGTAGCAGCAGTAGAAGTAGTAAAAGTGAAAAATCTTCCTCTTCATCATCAGACAAACACGACAGCAAAAGTGATAAACATGAAAGCAGCAGTAGCAGTAGTAAAAGAGATAGAAAAGATAGACATCATGATAGCAAATCAGATAAACATAGTGAAAGTAAATCAGATAGACACAGTGAAAGTAAATCAGACAAACACAGTGACAAACATGATAAACACGATAAACATCATGATAGTAAATCAGATAGACACAGTGAAAGTAAATCAGATAAACACCACGATAAACATGATAAACACGATAAACATCATGACAGTAAATCAGATTCCTCTTCCAAATCAGATTCCTCCTCTTCCTCCAACTCTAATAATAACAATAACAACAGTAACAATAGTGGAACAAGTTCAACATTCAATTTACTATTTAATCCAGATAAAAGCTCAATTCCATATAAACTATTTATTGGTAAAAGAGAATTACTTTTAGAATGTAGAAGATTATTAAGAATTCAATGTTCAAGAATTAGTGAATTGAATAAACAAAACATTGAAAATGGTAAAGATACAACAGAAGTAATCAGTAGAATGAAAGAATTAATCCTAGAATTGAAAACATTTAAATATTTATTATTAGATATCGCTTCTGAAAGATATAGACTCTACAAAAGTTCAATTGGTATTTATGGTAACTTTTAAATAAAACAATCACAACAAAACAAAACAAAACACCAAAAAATAATTGTATATATAATACCCAATCAATTTATTTGTTATTACACATATTATTATTTATATTATTATTGAGAAGTCATTGTTTTTAAATATAATTTTGAATTTTTTAATTCTTGATCTTTTCTTGATGAATCCCATTTTAAAAGTGGAGCCATTAAATTGATAATTTTTGGAAGTGCAATTTCAGCTTTATCATGATCAAGGAAAGATAATCTAGTTCTTCTACCTATGATGTCTTCAGCGGTACAAGCAAATTCTTTGGTTACACCATATTCAACTTCAGCTTCAATGTATGGAAAACCGTCTACCAATCTATTTAATTTTTTATTTTCAATTGCCATACGTGCTACAAAAGGTGCTTGATCACCATAAGAATGAGCTAAATGATTTGCAATATCCATTGGGAGATTATAATTTTTAACAAGTAATTGATTTAAAGAATCAAAGTATTTCTCACCACCAATCAATGGTAATGATTGAGTTACACATGATCTTGGTGTGAAAATTGAATTTTTAGAAACAACTTGATCAACAGTATCTTGTGCCATTGATCTATAAGTTGTCCATTTACCACCAACAATTGTTAATAATCCAGAAGGTGATTCACGAATTGAATGACTACGATTAATTTGTGATGTTTTATCAACACCAGTTTGTTTAACTAATGGTCTAATACCTGACCATGCAGCAAGTACTTTTGAAGAATCCAATTGTTTACTAAATTCATCATTTGAATATTCCTTGATACTTTCAAGTATAAATTGTACATCTTTTTCCAATGGTTGTGGATTTTCAATGATTGGTGATGGATCATCTGTTGTTCCAACCAATGTTTTACCTTCAAATGGTAATATAAATAATACACGACCATCTTTTGTTTTTGGATTTAAAAATCCTTTATCCTCTGGAATTAAATTACCTTGCAACATAATATGTACACCTGAAGCACCTGTTACAATTGGTACTGTCTTTGGATTATCAAGTTTTCTAATTGAATCTGCGTATGGTCCCGTTGCGTTAACAACTGATTTTGCCAATACATTATATTTCTTTCCAGTTAATCTATCTTTAACAATTACACCTTTAATTTTTGATTCACTAATATCACCATCACTACCGGTTGACTCCTTAATGAAATCAATTACTTCCATATAATTTAAAGTTAATGCACCTTGTTGAGCTGCAGTTAATGCAATTGCAACATTCATACGTGCATCGTTATGTTGACCATCATAGTATACAACGGAAGATAATAAACCTTTACGAAGGAATGGAAATTCTTTATATGTTTGTTCGCTTGATTGAATATGTGATTGTGGTATATCATTGAATGGATAAAATAGATCATACAATTTACAACCAATCCAAAACTTTGGAATATCAATATAACTATATGCAGGTATGATAATTGGTAATGGTCTTGATAAATGTGGTGCATTATTTAATAAATTTGATCTTTCACGTAATGCTTCTTTTACCAATGCTAATTCTGAATAATCTAAATTCATAATTGCACTCTCTAAATATCTAATACCACCATGAATTAATTTTGTACTTTTACTACTTGTACCACTTGAAAAATCATTCTTTTCAAATAATGCTACATTCATACCACGTGATTGTGCATCTAATGCTACACCTGTACCAGTTGCACCACCACCAATTACAATTAAATCTAATTCTTTTATTTCTTCTTCTACTCCTTGATTTTTATTATTACCAACAGCACTGCTACCATACCTTTTTGAAATTAAATCTAATTTATTTATTTGTTGATCACGTGTTAATGATTTAAATTCATTTACGTAATTGTAAATACTATTTTTATCATTTGAATCAATTAAATCTTGAACTATCTTTTGTGAACGTTCTTGTTTTTCTTTTCTATATTCTTCATATTTTCCATTTCCATACATTGATCCCAATGCGATTGGTGATACCATGGCAAATGAAATTAATAATGGTCTATATTTAACAAATAATTGATTCATCTTTATATCTATAATATATAATATATCTCTATGTATGAATGTATGTTCTATATTTGTATATGTGTATATGAATATTTAGATATTTATATTGGTAATGGTTTCAAATTTTTCGTTGAATTGTTTAAAAAAAAAAAAACTATATTTTTTTTTACAAAATTCATATGAACGTAAACAGCAAGGTAACAAATTTAAAAAAAAAAAAAAAAGAAAAAAGTTAATTTTATTTTTAAATTGTGGTGTGCAGAGTTAAAATTTAAACTATTATTAAATATTTGTGTGTAGTTCTTTATATGAAGATTTTTATATTAAATTTTAAATTGAAATTTTTTTTTTTTTTTATTTTTTAAAATAATTGTTATAACAATGATTAAAAAGATACCACCATCATTAAAACTACAAAAGTTAATAACTAATATTATACAAATGGATAATTCAACTCAAATATTAATGAAAAATTATCTTCTTAACAAAACTTAAAAAACCTTAAAAAAATAATTTTAAATTAATTAATTTAATTAAAAAAATTAGTTTTCAAAATTGAAAATCTCTTATCAATCAGTTTTATTAAACAAAATAACAAAAAAAACCTTTTTTTAAAATATCAATATTTTATTATGGACACCATTATTTTATTATTATTTTTTTTTTTTTTTTTTATCTCATAACAACAATCATTACTCAATTACCACTAAAGAATTAAACAATATTTTAAACTTTGGTTAGTATTTAACATATATAAATCCAGTTTTATTTATAATAATATTTCTCATCATATAATTAACAAATATTATTATTATTATTTATTAGAACAAAGCACAATTATCACCAAACAATATTACTCTTATTGCTTATTTTATCAATAAGAGTACATGGAAATGGTAGTAATGGGGACCAAACAAAGACATTGGTAAATATTTACTACATGTAGGTTGTGCTTCAATAACTGGCAAATCAACAGGCACATGCTGTATAAGTAATAAAAGAGAAGTAAGAATTATCTATCATCTTTTTTCTTCAAATTTTAGAAGTGATTTTGAATTTTCTAAAGATAACGATAAGAAAAGAAGTATTGAAATCCCAAATAACATTGAAGAATCATTTTATCCAGGAGATGAAGGTGATGAAGGTGATCTTGATAATATTAACCAAGGTTTAAAAAATGTAAAATTTTAAACAAAAGTAAATCAATCAATTGTAATAACTTTTAAAAGTTATAAATAAAAGTTATCTTTTTGACTAATTAAAAATATTTTATTTTTTTTTTTTCGTTTTTTTGCTTAAAATTTCGTTTTTTAAAAATTTTTTGATTTGTTTTTATTGTTATATAACACAATGATTAAAAGAATATTACCATTAATTATTAAACAACAAAATAAAATACCAATAATAAATCAATCACATAATATAAGGTTATTTTCAACTACAACAAATAATGAAGAACTAACAGATTTTGAAAAAAAGAAACTATTGTCAACTTTAAAAAAAAAGAAAGAACAAAAAAATTATAATGATTTTTTAAATACAACAAATGAATTTGATAATATAATAAATGAAAATAAAAATAAAAATATAAATAATATTAATAATAGTAATTTAAATATTCAAGATATAAATGAAAATAATACAACAACACAATCACAATCAATTAAATTTAATAAAATCAAATCCAAAAATGATTTAAGTGAATTAAAAGTAGTTGATAATAAAAATCATATTGATTATAGTTTAAAAAAAGAAATTGCACCAGGTATATTTATAAATCCAGAATTAACAAGAGCAGATAAAAGATCTGTAATTGTAACATGTGCAAAAGATTTTGATAAAGGAGCAATTGAATTATCAAATCGATTGGGATTAGATTTCTTACCATTACAACAAGTTTTAAAATTACCAAATGAAATATTCCAATATCAATCAGTATTATTCTTTCAAGAACGTGGTGCATCATTACATGATTTCGAAGATCTTGTTGGTTCAAATAGATACAATCATGTTAGAAAAATGACAAGTGAAATATTTTTAGATTATACCCAAGGTGCAATTAAATTTCGTACAGAATTTGGTAAAAATAAAAAATCACCAATGATTAGATCAATTGCAACTCAATTTGAAATGCCTGAACGTGTTTTAGATGTAACAGGTGGACTAGGTAAAGATGCATGGATAATTGCTTCAATGGGTGTAAAAAATGTAACAATTGTTGAAAGAAATCCTGTACTCATTTACATGATTCAATGTGCGCTTCAACAAGCATTATTAGATCCTGAAACCAGTGAAATTGCATCACGTATCACATTGGTTCATCAAGATTCTATTGAATACATTGTTTCAAATATAAATAATCCACCTGAATCAAGACCACAAGTAATCTATATGGACCCAATGTATCCAACAAAGAAAAAAGAAAAATCACTCTCTAAAAAAGATATTAGAGCAGTTAGAAAGTTGGCTGGTGGTGATAGAGATTCAACTATCCTTTTTGCATTATCAAGAAAATTCGCTACAAATCGTGTAGTTTGGAAACGTCCAAAGGAAACAATTCCATTTATTGGTTCAAATATTGAATATAAATCAAAAGATACAACATTTTATGTTTATTTTGCAAAAGATGTAAAATTACCAACAAAACAAGAAAAAGAAATTGATAATGAAGATGATGAAGATGAAACTGATTAATTAATTTAATAAATATATCATGTCTTTTTATTTAATTTAATTTGTTTTCTAATTTTAAAATTAATTTAATTGCTTCATATACATTATCAACTACATGTTTTGCAGGAATATCTGGATGATTACTTTCACCTTTGAAACAACCAGTTTTAACTAGAATACTAACCCAACCTTCATGTTCTAAATTATTTGCACCTTTAATATCAGAATGTGGATTATCACCAATTGCATATATATGTTTTGGTGATTTAGTGATACCAAGTTTTTTCAATTGAGTTTCAATTAATTGTTTACCATAATTGTAAGTGATTTCATAAGGTTTACCATAGAGGTTATATATTAAATCTCTGTTTGTTTGAGTTTTATATAATAACTTTAAACATTCCAACATTGCACCCATTGTAAAACGTGGAATTACAAATTCACCTGCATATGAAAAATCTGGATTTGAAATGTGAATATCAATTACTTGTTCACTGGAAAATAACATTTTATCCTTTTCCAATAACCCATTGGTACTTTGTAATATATCACAAATAACTTGAATACATTCACCCCAATCTTTAGGTTCTTCAAATAATATAATTGATTTAATTGGTAATGGTGTTTTGTCTTGTGTAATTTTATAATCTGATACAACACCAGTTGTCCAAAATGAAGAGTATTTACCTGGACATAAAAATGGTCTTTGTTCAATATACTGTTGAAATGTTTTAAAATTTTTAAATCCATACCATTCACCCAATTTCACAGAGGTATTATGATCTCTACTAATTAAAAGGACGTCGGAATCTTTATATTTTTCAACCAATGGCTTAATTGGTGTATGTGATACTATTAATTTATCACATGGAATATCATATGATAAAACTTTGGATATTTTTTCTGCTTTTTCTTTTTCTGTATATCCTCCATTATTTGTAACGAAAATGTATGGATATTTTGGTAAACCAGTTTCGCTATCTGATAATAATTTCAATGCTTCTGTTGCATTTGGTATAATTACACCATCTCTCATTAATACACCATCAATATCAAATACAACTCCAAATGTTGATTCTTCTTCTTCTTGTTGTGGTTGTTGTAATTGTATGTTTTCCATTGCCATAATATTACTTTGAATCTGTAGTTTTGAAATGTTTCGTTTTTCAAAATTTGTTAGGAAAAAAAAAATAAATTTTATTTTTTTTTTTTTATTTTTTTTCAAAACAATAATATTTAATCATTATATCATTAATTTAATTTGAAGTTTTATAATGTTTTGAAGGTTCAACTTTATCAAATACATTTAAATTACGTGATTGAATAAATGTTACCTATTTATTTTATTTTTTTTTTTTATTTTTTTTTTTTATTTTTAAAATAGGTAACATTTATTGTAATAAAATAAATGTATGTTTTGAACAATAAAAAAAAGTTTATTTATTATTTTATTTAACTTTTATTTTAAAAGAAAATGTCATCTGTATTGATAGTTTGACCAATTTCATCCTCAATTTTATAAAATTGGTTTTTAAATTCAGTTACATTTGATAGATTGAGATTGATTTTATTTTGTTTGTAATTTTCTTTATATTTATTTAATTTGTAAATTATTAAAGTCTGAATCATATGATAGTAATTGTTTTTGGTTGTTGATTAAATAATCATATGGTAATATATTGGTATCAGATATTGTTATTTTTGTGAATTGAGGAGATTTATAAATTATTGAATCAAATATTGAAACTAAATTTAAATTGTTACCAGATATATCTAATTTTGTTAATGATTTATGTGTTTTTAATGTTGATGATAATGAATTTTCATAATCATATAAATAATTTGATTTAATTGATAATTGTTTTAATTTTTGGTTTTCATTTAAATAATCTATCAATTCTAAAAAATGATTTTCGTTACAACTTGTATTCATTGATATGAAAAATACAGATTCCAATTTTAACTTTAATATTTTATCAGTTGATAAAAATTTAAAGAATCCAATTGGAATTGTTTTACCAGCAAGACATAATTTTGATATATTTTGAAATTTACTTTGTAATATATTTGGTAATACAGTGGTTTTAAAATAAGAGTAATTTGGTGATACTACATTATTATAAGTTGGATGACTTAGATAACTATAATAATAAACAAAATTAAAGACCCTAGGGTCTCTAATTGACAATGTTTTTAAGTTTTTACAATGAATACCATTTACAAATAAATTTTCAAATCTTGGAATTTCATTTTTATACATTTCGTTTGTGTTATGTTCTTCATCTTCGTCATAATGATCACTTTCAACATAATAATAGAAAGCTGTATTTAATGAAAATTCAAATGATTTTAAATTGTTTGCTTTTTCTAGTGTATCATTAACCAATGAAATTTCAATTAATTTGGTTTTTGATAACTTTACTTTCTTTAATTTTGTATATATTGATTCATTTTTTAAATGTACTTCAAATGAACCGACATCATTTGATTTATATTTAATTTCATAATTTGTAGGACTTAAAAATGACATTGTTTTATCCCTAATTCTGTAACAATAGTATCGATCGGTTTTTATTATAAATTTAACTTGTTTTAAATTTGTAAGGTATTCATTATCACCAAATCCATTTTCTATTATATGATTTGCTAAATCATCTTTAATTTCAATTGATTTAATTTGATCATTTATTCTTTTACTAATTGATTTTAATGATTGAATATTTGTAAATTTAAAATGATCAATTTGATTTAATATATATACAATCAAATAGATGATTTTCTCTATTGTATGACAAGTATCAATGTATGGTTCACTATTTACACATGTATAATCATAAGAATATACACTAAACCCATCAGAACTATCACTACCATTACCATTATAAACACTATCAGTTAAAAATAAGGTATTACTTATTGTAACAGAATGAAAATACGTATTACCACAAGTATCCAATGGATTTGACCAATAATGTTCATATACAATTGAATTTGTTGGATAAACTGGTACGTATGAATAGAAATAATAATATTGTGCATAAACCATCTTTAAAAATAAGTTTAACTGTTGTTATAATAATGATGATCAAAAATTGTATAGGATAAAAAAAAGATATTTTAAAAATTGGCGAAGAGAAAAAATCAATAAATATCTTTTTTATTTTTGTACAATTAATCAAATGAATAAAATTCGAAAATATATGATTTTCCAACTTTAAAATAAAAGATATTTTATGGAATAAGATTAAAACACTTTAAGATGATCAATATTTCTAATGGAAAGATGGAATAAGGTAAAAAAATTCTATTGGTATATTATGATTTTGTACAAATATAATATTATTTAATTAATTTTTTAACGAAAAAAAAAAAGGATGGTTATGCATATTAAGTTGCTGAACCAGTATCATCATTTAGTGAATGAATATTTTCAAAATCTATTATATCATGATTTGAAGATGAAGAAGAAGATGATTGAGTTGGTGATGAATATATTCTGTTATTATTTGCTGTTGTTTGTATGTCTTGGTGTTTATCAAAAGCAGATGCTGAAATTAAATCAAAATGAGGTGGTGTTGTTACAGAGGAGTTGGATATATTGTTATTATTGTTATTGTTGTTGTTATTATTATCATGGTGTTTATGATTATTATTGAATAAAGGTGAAGAGGAAGAAGGTAAATAATGATTATTATTTGTAGGTGATGTTGAAGGTGAATAATCAAATGTTGGTTGTTCGGGTGATGTATTGGTTGAACTTGGTAGATTTTGTGATATTATTATACTTGAAGTGATTGCACTACTACTTAATGTTGTTGCACTACTACTTGTGGTGTTTGATAATATTTTAAAATGCTTCATTAACTTTTCATATAATAGTTTACTAGAGTTATCGTAAAACGCTTTATAATGATCACCTTTTACAAAAGACCATCCATTAACATCACAAACAAAAGATTTACCACCAACTCTTAATATATCGAAACCACATACAAATTGACCAAATGCTTTATTGATTTTATATGAAATGTTTGCTTCTTGATCTGATAACTGAGTGAGTGTTCGTTTTTCTTTACCCAAATAATTTCTTTCAACACAACCATCTACAGATGGTGATTTTCTTAATTCAGAGTATGAAAATAATTTTGTACTGTAAACTTTGACATCTTTTGAATTATCAATTTTAAAAAATTCTTCATATGTATATGATCCTGATTCTCTAATTGTATTTACTGTAAATCATTCAGTTATGAGAAACATATTAATATAATAATTAATAATTATTATTATTTGTTTCATTTATGAATATACTTACTATCTTTAAAATAATCACTTGAATTATTACCAATTTTTCTAAATAATTTTCTACAACCACCACCTTGGCTCATTGGATAATAAATATAATTATTATGATCATCGGAATTAAAAGGTTTTTCAATGAATGGTTTATAAATACGAGTTCCATTAATTTCAATGTAATCATTTGATTGAACCAATGTTGGTGATGTAGGGTTATTACTATTATTACCACCATTTAAAATGATTGAATTTGTTATTGGATCTCTTATTATATAACAACTTTTTGGACAGGGTATATCATTATCTTGTAAAATCTCATTTACTTTTTTTCTATCTTGAAGTAGTGATTGAGCATGTAAATCATTTACAAGATATGGCCTTCTTAATTCATAGTATGCAATTGCTTTATCCAATGGAAATCCATTTGAATAAAAACATAAAAAACTATCTACAATTGGCCATTCGTTAATTTGTTTTTTGAATATCGTATTTGTATCAAATTCAATTATATCAATCTCTGAATATTCTTTTAATTTCTCTATAAAATATTTCATTATTGTACATCTGTAAAAACAAATCAAAAAGTTAGTAACTTGTGTTTATTTTTTAAAAAATAAAAAAATGTATACAATAATAAATAAATATTATTAACTTTTTATATTTACTTTAATTTTTCTTCCATACAACAAATTCCTAAAGATATTTTTTCCATTTTTTTATTTTGTTTATATTATTGTTGTTGTCTTTGTATATATGTATTGTATATAAATATGGGTTCTGTTTTTTTTTTTATTTTTAAAAAAAAAGTATTTTGAAAAAAAATTAAAATATTAGTGAATGTGTATAAATATGTTTAAAATGTTAATTATTTATTTTTATTTGATTGATATGTGGTGGTAGTATGGGGGTGTTGATGATGAATAATTTAAAAATATTTTTGTAATAACAAATATGTAGCAATAATTTACATATATGTAAATATTTAATTTTAAAAAATGTGGTATATGTGAGTATGTGACAATTGTTTTTTTATTATCTTGATATTTTATAATAAATATAAAATGGAAAGTGAGATTATTTTATTTAATCTTTCAATTTTTTAATAGAAGTAGTAAAAATGAAATAGTACAGTAATTATGATAATTACGATTGTGTTTTTTTTTTAATATTTACATGTATGATTATTCATTAAAAAAATAAATAAAAAAATAAAAAATTATAAAATTAAATAAATACAAATATGAAGATGATAATAGAAATAATTATAAATTATAAATTTTAATTATTTAAATAATAATTGTGGCGTTTGATGTGTGAGTGTGTGTAATATTCTGTTCCTTAATTAAACAACAAATAATAACTTGTTTCTAGTTATAAATAGAAATAATTGAATTTAACGATAGTACTTTAATATATATTATATACAAATAAAGTAATGTGTTGTGTGTGTATTTTGGGAGTGTGTGTTTTTTTATTTTAATAAATTATGCGAGTGTGAATATAGTTATCTATTTCTGAGTTATAGTGATATACCAATGTGAGAAGTTGGGGTGAAATTTAAATTTTTATAATAATTACACAATCTACATCTACATCACCACATTATTTAAATATTATTATTATAATGTCAATGAGTTTTAATATGGTAATGATTCTCATATTTCTAATAATAAACATATTGTGAGTGAAAAGTGGTGATATTGGTGTGAAAAGATCAAATTAGGTAAAAAAATTATAAAAAAACAACAACATATCACCATTATTTATTAATAACTGTAGTTGTTGTATAATTTATATAACTTTCAAACTATCTGAAACTGGTATTAACCTCCACCCCTCTTATTTTTATTATTATTGTTTTGTATGGATGATGATAATTATGATGTTGTTATTAATTTTTTCACACTAACATATCACACTACATATATAACATGTTGTGTATATGTGTTGTGTGTTTTGCTGTTTTTTTCAATTATTTATATATTTGTATTATTGTCGATAACATGCTATATTTGTAAAATGAAAAATGTTTGTTGTATATGTGTTTCGTGTTTCTATTATTGGGTATATATGTGTGGGTGAAATTATAAAAAATATATGTTGTAATATAAAAAAATATATAAAAAAAAAACAGTACATACACACACATGATATCGTATAATAAAATATTTTAAAATTATAAATTGTTGAATATATACAAATTGATTTTATGTATTTCTAATCTTTTAAAATGTATGTCTGTTTGTTTTTTTGTTTGATTTTTTTTTTTAAATGTTGATATTAATACTGGTACCAGTATAAAGTGATATTTATTTATTATAAAATTATTTACTATAAAATTTAATATCACACAATATAATCGCAAAGTAAAATAGTAGTGAAAAAAAAACAAAAATCAAATTCCATTTGGAATAACCCCAACGAATTTGTTGAATTAAAAATTAAAATTAAAATTTGATGTGGTGGGTTGGAAATTTGCAAAAATAGATGGTGTTTGTTGTTGTTGGTGGCATGTGTTTTAAAATTTACATTATAATATTTTTGTATTGTAAATGAGAAAGTTGTTTGTTTGATACTTGTTAACTAATCAATGAGTTGTGTAATGTATGATTTGAGTGGTGTATTTTTACAGGTATGTTTAATAAATAAATAAATAAATATGAATTAATGTACAATTATATAAATTTGGTTGTTTTTATATATTATTATTGAATATAAACTCAATCATTGATATATTTGTATAGTGTTTTAAAATGTATTTGTCCTTGTGTGTAAAGAAAAAAAATCAAAAGAAAAAAAAAAATATTTTTGAATTTTTTTTTTTTTTTTAAATTTCTCAACGGCGTAACACGGTGCAAATTTATGCAATTGTAAAAAAAAAAATCTAAACCATGAATTTAAAAAATATCTATATATTTTTTTGTATGTACATAAAAACAAATAAATAATACATATTACATTACACATGAGTTTTTTTTTAAAAAAAGGGAAAAAAAATATATTGTTTTTATTATTATACATGTTTGTTGTTTGTTGTTGTAAAAAAAAAGGTTTAGACTATTATTATTATTTTTAAGAAAAAAGATAATCTAATTATTATATAAATTAATGTTATTAAATGTACATTGGTTGTTTTGTTATTTTTTGAAGTTGATGATGTAAAAGGTATCGAATGTAATGTAATATTAAATTACTATTACATGTTGTTGTATTATTACTATTATGTGTATGTGTATGGTAAATTTAAAGTTGAATTGCAGATTGTCTTCTGGAGGTTGCCCTTGAATTTACAGAACTCATATTTGGAGTGTTGGCTACAGAGGATGCTCTTGAATTTGGACGTGAGGAAATAACACAATCTGGAGCAGCTTCAATTGAAAAACCAGAGAAAGTATTTGATATAAATTTACTAAAGAATGAAGATGATTTTGGAATATCATCTTCTTCACCACCCATATATGATGATGTTTCACCAATAGGTGAAAGTGAGCCAGATTCAATTGATGATTCGCCACCATCTCTTGGAGTCATACCTCTTGGTGTCATACCTCTTGGTGTATTTTTAACTGATGATGATGGTGTTGATCTCATTGATGATGATGAAGATGATGTACTTTTTAATGATGGTGATAAATGTTTATTGGTTTTCTTTGAATCTGGACTTAATGTTGATGGTGATGATGTAGTAGTTGTTGTAGTTGTAGTATTACTTGATGAAGATGATGAAGATGATTGTTTTGATGATTTTGGAGTTGAAGGTGATTTATCATTTGATGTTTGTTGTTTTGAAGTTGGTGAATTTGGAGCACTTGCAAAATCTAAACTAACATTATGTTTCATTTCTTCATCTTTTTTTTCAGTATTTGCTCTATCAATTGATGATAATGATCTTAATCTACTTAAAATTGGTACTTTCATTTTTATTTATTTATTTTATGTATCTTGCTATTTGTATGATTTTTATTTATTGTTATTTATATATTTGTAATTTTAATAAATATATTTTTATAGTGAAATATAAATCATTTAAAAATTAAAATAAAAAAAAAGAAATTAAAAATATATATTATTAATTGAATTAAATTGTTGGAAAACGATTAATTTGAGCTTAAAACAACAAACAAGTATATCAAAAAAGGTATTTAATATATATAGAAAGTTGATTTTTCTGGTGGTTTTAATTTGAAATAGTGTTATGTGTTTGGTGTGTGAGTTTTAGATGTGTGTGTGTGATAGTGTTTATCAAAAAAAAAAAACAAATATATAAAATATTTATGTGTGTGTAATATTTGCTGTTTTTGTGGTTGTGTTGTTATTGTTATTATTACTAATACTAATAATAATAATAAATTTTAAATTATTTGATTTATTTTGAATGATTTTATTATTATAGCGTTGCTCTTTTTATATTATTCCTATCTAAAAT